>VHZZ01006911.1:66552-76697 GCA_009801015.1 Silene noctiflora | reverse complement strand
TAACACGACAACTTACATATATTATAACATACACTATTCCTACTTAAATACAACATAAAATCCACAAACACAGATGAAAACACGATTGTTACATTTATAATCCATTTACAAACTCTTTTCGTTATTTGTCGTCATCGTTGCACTCATGCAACATCCTTCAGAGCATGTACATTGAACAATATGTTACCATCCTCTTATTCTTTCCCTCTCCTCCTATCTTTTTGACACATCACCCTTCTTTTTCATCAAACTCATTTTCCACTATCTCGATCCTCCTTTCTCTTCTTCTATTTTTTCCCTACATAAAAAGAATCCTCTTTACTTTCTCTTTCATATTTTAATTATTTTTTTCTATTGAAAATCAAATAAAATAATGTTCACATGCAATATTTTTATAGGAGAGTGGACACAAGGGACTAGGTTGTGCTTCCTCTAAAAATAGAGGAAGTCTTCCTCTTTCTCCTTCAAAGAGGATGTTCAATATTGGTTCCACATTGAAGATGACATCCTTTTAGTACCCTCTCTCATCTAAGAGAATGGTCAATCCTCTTCAATGTGGATGCTCTCATTCTCTATCGTCACACTATCATTATGTCGTGCGCCCAAAATCATCTATGACGTAACCATTGCACCAACCTCATACTCCATCTCACAATTATATTTCAATTATTTCCTCCAAATTACCATTTTCTCTCTTTTAGGGTTTCAAAATACCATCACTATAGATATGGAGTTTCATATGATTAATACGTACGTTGAAGATGAGTGTGCTAACAATTTCCAAATGTTACTAATAACGCCACCGCCGCCATTGATGAGGACATAAGAGCCTAGGATGCAGAATTTGTTAAAGTCGATCAGTCTACCCTTTATGGTCTCATCCTTGTATGTTCAATAAAAAAAATGGTGTTATGTATGTAAATTAGTAGTTTCGGCGTTGTTAGGATTGTTAGTTTTGGTTGATAGCAAGAAACTATATAGTAGATTATAAGGATAATGAGAGGGTGTGAGAAGGCTTTTTCTTAAAATGGAGGGTGTGAGGTAGGTCGTCGGTGATCAAGGAGTGTGTAGTATCTACTTTCATGGAGATGTATGAGTAAGGGATGGTTGTGGTAGTGAGGGTGGTTGACTGGTAAAGGGAAAGAGGAGATGGTGATTGTAGGGGTGAATGAGAAAGTAATTTTATTGTAGAGTTTGATGAGATGATGCAAACTGGTAATACTTATAATTATTTATTATTTATATTATAAATAATGCCACATCATGCTTCGTTTTTGCCATATCATGCTCTGTCATCATCACATAAATGTTAACCTGAAAAAATAGGTTAAAAATTTTGCGAATCTATTTTGAGAGTAAGGTATTCAAAGTTCGATTTGTTTGAAGTTAAAATGTACTCCCTCCATTCAACTCCACATGATAGTTATGCTTTTTGCATGGGTATTAAAGAGCGGATTAAAAAAACTATTAAAAGTACATAACGAAAGAGAATGAAGAGGTTAAAAATATTAAAAAAATATAAAGGTGGGGTTTTATGGTGGATTAGTGTGGGGTATGGATGACATTTGTTGTAAATATTGAGTTTTTATTAGGATAAAATGGGGATATAATTTGCCAAATAAGGAAAGTGGTAGTGTGGAGTTGAATGGATGAAAATGGAATAGTGGTAGTGTGGAGTTGAATAAAGGGAGTCTTGAGTTTATTTTGAGTAATAGTTTAACCTATCCACGTATCCAACCATTTGGTAAACATATCTTGATATGCTAAGCAGCTTAGGGTTTTACCCCTAGTCTTGGTTTTGATTTTCAAATTTTCATCCCCTTTCCTTGCTTTCTCCCTGGGTTCATATATATATTACTCTTATCCTTTAGTAAACACAGGGTTTTAAGCAGCCAACACCACAAGCATACAAGTATACAAACAAGTCGTTTTCAAGTGTTTGTATGAAATAGTTTTGTTAAAATGGCGCTTCTCCTTCCCAAAAAACCTGGCTACTTTGCTCTCAGACTTTGCATGGCTTCTTCTTCTGCCGCTCTTCGTTTCCTCTCTTCATCTCCTTCTTTACATTCATACCCTTCTTCTTCTTCTTCTTCTTCTTCTTCTCCTCCTCCTCCTTCCCTCTCTTCCTCCTTCGCTCTTATCCCCTTATCTCGCAGGTTTTTCTTTTTCTTTTTCCTTTCTTTTCGTTGCAATATTGTTCAAGAGTAACTTAAATTGAGGGTTTTATATGTTTAATGAAGTGATTTTATATGGTCGGTATTTTGTAGAATACTCATATCCATTCAAAGTTTTAATCTTTTACCCTTTTGTGTAATTAAATTAGTGAGGTTTTATTTATTTATTTATTTATTTATTTATCTGTAACTTGTTGGTTTTAGGGTAAACTTTACTCCATTGAAGAGGGTTTCCAGTGAACCATTGATTCGAAATGTAGCGTCTCCAAGAGCATTTATGTCCTATAGCACCGCTGCCGAGCCTTCTCAGGGAAGCAAGGGTTATGGATCTGAGCAAATTCAGGTGATGCTTGAGCAGTTGATTTTTGCTGCCATGTAAATTGAAATGTTGTGCATTTAGTAAAAGTTAAATCATTTTGTTATCGTCTTCAATTTTGAAAAATACTTGTATATATACCTAAGCCTTTTTCTTACAATTTTTTTAAAAAAACTAGGTACTTGCCGAAACACCTTGGATAACTACTAGACGCGCTGATGACTTGCGCTGGTCTAGTGGCTATTGTAGACTGTGTTTCTATGTTACTTCGACACTTTCACTTAACATCCGTGTCTCGTGTCAGACACGTATTGGTATCCGACACGACACAACACTTCAATTTAGACCACAAAATAGGAAAATTCACCCAAAATAGCCGCGTGTCAGACACGACACCGTGTCGGAGACTCGGAGTATCATAGTGTGTTTAAACTATCACTTAGGTTGTGTTGTGTGCTCATTGTAACATGACTTTTGAGATGTTTCATGCCGTAGTTTTAACTAGTTTCTCCAAGTCTTACATCTACTGGTTCCAAGAAACAATAACAGAACATCGTTATTAATTGCTAATCTGGATAGCTTGATTAACTCCACTGTGTATATAGATAGCTATTTGATAGGTTCATTTGCTTGCTTGCTTGCTTTATGAATCTACATTATACAGCAAGGTTTATGCTTACACGTGGATTATTGACACAGGTGTTGGAGGGCTTAGATCCAGTTAGAAAAAGGCCGGGAATGTATATAGGAAGCACAGGGCCTCGTGGCTTGCATCATCTGGTATGTGGGTCTTTTGCTTACATGGAAGCTATTCTAATTGGGTTGCTAAGTTTTATGATTAAATTATATGAGTGGATTACCAAGTCAAGCTCAAAAAGACTCTATTATGGGATTTTTTAGGTTTATGAAATATTGGATAACGCTGTCGATGAGGCACAAGCAGGATTTGCTACAAAGGTAGATGTTGTGCTGCTAGCCGATAATTCTGTCAGCATTACTGATAATGGGCGTGGGGTAAGTAACACAAGCTATACATTTTTTTCTTTAGTTTTTTTAATAACGTTGACAATAGTTTGGTTTTGTCACGCTATCTGTGTCCAGTGAATTGGTTCCCCCTTTCTTATTCTCAAGTGCATTCTTGCTTCTATTACTTTGAGCTTCACATGTTTACATTTGGTATGCAGACCTATTTTCATTCACAATTAATCTAGGGTTTTCAGGTGGTTTATTTATTTCTTTCCTTCTTTCTTTCTTTACCGCCTATTCTTGTCTCAGTCTTAATGTGTACTCCCTCCTTCCATTTTGATTAACTACATTTTACAGAATTCCCGCTCATATATTGGAAAACTTGGTGAATTCAATTAAGTGGATGGAGTATTTTACACAAATAATGGGCAACCAGTTTATTTATCATTATTGATCTGGTCATTGAAACTATGAAAATGACTCTCTTACTAAGTCTTCTGCTTAATATAGCTAAGGACCCTGTGCTATTCAAGCTAAATTTTTTTTGTGTAATAGCATATGTAGTGCCTAGATACTGTTCAAATGTATTTCGTAAACTTGAATCATGATAAACTTTGTTTTTTGGTTTTTAATCATTTTTGTCTTGCAGATTCCTACCGATGTTCATCCTGCAACAAATAAATCTTCTTTAGAGACTGTCTTAACGGTAAAACCTTTTATTAGACTTATACTTAATACTATCACACTCTTGCTTACAGATCATCAAGTTGGGTGCGGAAGGATGTGTCTTGTAGGGCAAACAGTAATTGTTTCTGATGTTGTTGAATATGCAGATCTTACATGCAGGTGGCAAATTTGGTGGTTCTAGTAGTGGTTATAGTGTATCTGGAGGATTACATGGGGTCGGTCTATCAGTTGTTAATGCATTATCTGAGGTAGGTACTAATCTAAGTTTTTGATTATTTTCTCCTAGTAACTTCTACACCTCTCCACCTGATATCTTTTATCCATAAAAGATAAAAGTATGAGAAGTTTCTGACAATAGAAAGGAGGCAAATATTTATACTTCAACAACTGATCCATGGTTCAGATTCAATTGGCTGATCCCCAAACCCAATTGTCCAAAATAAAGCGGAGTTCGTTTGTTTCGGCGAGTTTGAAACCATTTTCTTAACTGAATCGAACAAACGTTACAACATAACTTCCATGTTTTTATCATTGTAATGTGGGAAATTGTTGTTTTAAACACATAAAGTGGTGATATCTCCAGATATGATATCATTGTAGGCTTTGTTTCTTGCTAGGAGTTCACATACTTCAGATGCAAAAAGTAGCTCTATTTTGTGGTTTTCTTTTGATTGATCTGTCTCTACTATGATACTATGCTCTACAGCTGGACACGTAGGCTATCCTTTTAAACATTGACTTATGCGTCTCTTCTGTATCAATTGGCACTTAATTTACTGTCGAGTACTTGTGAATGAAATCTCTTGTTATCCCCAGCATCATCTCTGTTGCACCGCTTATTCCCCCTCCAGTTAACAATTATGTTCCCTTTTCCTGTGTTTGGATGTTTGATATATCTTCAATTTTATTTTTGTGCGTCTACTTTTGATATGTAAATTTTAAAGATAAAACGTGTTCACTTGCACTGCCGCACCATTTTCAAGGTTACTTTTTGGGTCCTCTTTTGTATAATTATGCCACTTCTGCTTCTGTACCATTTAATTTTTATTGGTTTCTCTTAAATTGTGTCCTTAAGAATGAATGGTGTTTGTGATTCTGAGGGAGTACTATCTTAGTTGTGAAACGCTCCTGTCATTAAGTGGTGCTAGTCCTTTATCATTTGACTGTGTTTGAAGATCGTCTTGTGTGTTACAGGCACTGGAAGTCACTGTTTGGCGAGATGGATTTGAGTACAAGCAGAGTTATGCCCGTGGAAAGCCTTTGTCCGAGCTTTCATGTCATGTGCTTGCTCCTGAATCCGAAGATCGCCATGGGACATGTATTAGGTTCTGGCCTGATAAAGAAGGCAAGTAACACTTTGTGTCCGGGCTTTCTGCACTATGTGTTGGCTTTAGTTTGCATGGTGCTTTCGTTTCTCCAAAATTCTTCATCTTTTCATTGCTAATGTGTATTTCTGGCCTAACAACGGATTTGCAGTATTTACAACTGACATTGAGTTTGACTATAATACAATTGCTGGAAGGATCAGGGAGCTCGCTTTTCTGAATCCTAAGGTGAGCCATTGATCATGTTCTGACATTGAATCTTTTATTACTATGCTGATACAATATGATTTCATTATATTTTATGCTGCATGCAGCTTAAAATTGCTCTTAGCAAAGTGGTTAATGACCCAGAGGAAAACTTGTACAATGAATATTACTATGCTGGTGGATTGGTTGAATATGTGAAGTGGCTAAACACTGACAAGGTGCAATTTTTTTTCACTATCATTCTATCAATTTAATTAATTCTGGCTCTACCTCGTTTTATTGAATTTGACTTGCTGAATTTACATGGATGTTCTCCAGAACCCTATACATGATGTCGTTGCGTTTCAAAAGGATATGGACAGTATCACCATTGATGTAGCTTTGCAATGGTAGGGTTTCTCATCTGCTTCTATCTTAAATTAGTTTGCCAGGGTGTGTCCTTAGGTGATATTGTATTCTACATAACTCTGTTGATTTTTGAGTAATGTGCTACTATCTAATTTTGATATTTGGAGTAGTGATAAATGATCAAGTCTCTACTTTCAAAATGTTCAGAATAAAAGGAAAATAATGAAAAGATGTACAAAATTTTTGTACTTTATATGGTCGAGGAATTATATCTACTAATTTTGTTTTGACTGTTTTCAGGTGTTCTGATGCATATTCAGATACAATCTTGGGATATGCCAATAGCATACGTACAGTTGATGGTGGTACGCACATTGATGGTTTCAAGGCTTCCTTGACTAGAACATTGAACAGTTTGGCAAAGAAATCAAAGGCTAACAAGGTGGACTTCCCTCCAATAAAAAAACAAATATTTAGCTTATTATTACGGTCATCAATGCTCATTGGTTGTTTTCATTATAATTTTTTTTTTTTTTTTTGCTTTTGCAACTGTTGGTGGGAAGCCAAGAATCAATTTTCAAAGCGTGGTGAAATTCTACCTCCGCCCAGCGATATTCATTGCTGTTTTCTTTTAGATTCTTTTGGTCACCAAACAATTCGCTAAACTTGCTGTGTTTAAGTTTCAATACAATATTGACATAATTTTTGTTATGGGTTATGGGAAGCAGCCTTACAAGGGTAAGAGCACATATATCCCAACCCCTCATACCCTGCTATTTACAGGTGTCCTTGAGGATTTAGGGTAATGCTGTTGTTTGTTGTTGATGATGACCTCTCGCCCTCCCGTCATACCTTTTCCCCTGTATCTAGTTGGGTTTTCTGTTCCTGTATTTGGTACTATTACGGCTGGGGGAAACTTTATTTTTGAAAATGAGAGGTCTTTTATGAACTCATCTAAAAGCGCAATTCTGGTTCCAGGATAAGGACTTGACTCTAAGTGGTGAGCACATCAGAGAGGGATTGACCTGTGTTGTTTCCGTTAAAGTACCAAATCCTGAGTTTGAAGGACAAACAAAGGTACTTTTACTTCTCCTTTTCCAATTTCAGTTTGCATTTTCAAGGTAGATTTTGAATTCTGATAAGTGATCTTGTTGTAATCAATGTTACAATAGACAAGATTAGGGAATCCAGAGGTGCGCAGGGTGGTTGATCAATGTGTACAGGAGTATATTACGGAATATTTAGAGTTGCATCCTGATGTACTAGATTCCATCCTTTCTAAGGCTTTGAATGCTCTGAAGGTAAAAATTTCATTTCAGAATCTGTTCTACTTACTGCAACAAAAAATCAATTTGTATTTTGCTGCATGCATTACTTAATGACATGGCTTTCTTGTTTTCGATTAGGCTGCTCTGGCGGCAAAAAGGGCAAGGGAACTAGTGAGGCAAAAGAGTGTCCTCAGATCGTCTTCTCTTCCTGGAAAACTTGCTGATTGCTCTGCTACTAATCCCGAGGAAGCTGGTATACCTTGTCACCTTTCCTCACATGATGTTAGGGTTTTCAAACTGCTATTTTGTCTATTCTGTACTCCCTCTTTTTTTTTTTTTTTGGGTATTGTCCATAATCAATTTTTGGTTACTTGCAAAAAATCGGACTTCTCTTTCCCTACCTCTCTCTCCTTCCTCTCCAGCACTACTGCCCACCACCCAACATCACATGTCCACCCCCCCACCATCACCACATGACGACTCCCACCTCTCCAACAGCACCTTGCCATTGAGCCTTCACCTTCTCCACCTGCTGACCATTATCCCTTCTTGACACCTTTTTCTGCGACGTCCCTCAACTGAATCCCTCGTCAACCTTCCTTAAACCACCTACCACCATCTCCTTTGACGAGCGGATCTGAGACTTGTACATCTTTGGCTAACTCAACCCATCCATCTTCTCCATAGAGATTCAACAAACAATTCTGCGGTTTTGAGGGGTGTGGTTTTGTGGGTGGTGGGTGGTGGTGTTTCCTGTATTAGTGTGGGAGGTGGTTCATAAGTTGTGGATGGTGGTAGGTCATAGGTTGTGACTCGTGATATGTGTGTGTTGGGGAGGGGGGGTCATGAGTGGAGGTTGTGGGTCAGGAAGTGATTGTTATGGGGTTGATGCAAGGTTACCGAATTCGCTCGGTGCCCTACGAATCGCGAATTGTTAAAAGCGAATTCTATCATGTTGCTTACTGAAAATACATATAACACATTCTATAAGAGCGAATCGCGAATTGGTAAGAACGTATTCATAGCGAATTCGGTAACCATGGGTTGATGTGAGAGTAGGGTGGTTGGTGTGGGAAAAGGTGGAAGTCAGGGGAGAGGAAGCTGAGGTGGGGCGGGATTGTGGGAGAAGTGTATGGGTGAGGAGAGGGTAGATTGGTCAATTGACCAAGTTCGTTAAGAAGTGGGAAGGAAGCCATGGGAAGAATAAACTGGAGGGAACATTAGATATATTTTTTCTTTTCCCTAGAAAAAAGGAAGATGGAAGGCAATTAGCTCACTTAATTGTATGTGAAAGCATATGTAGTCCTTGACAAATTAAAAATCAGTTTCATGCATTATTCAAAAGAGTACTGCTAATAAGTTACCAGTGTCCTATAAACATCAGTTTTAGACAAAGAATGATTATGTTTCTGCTCATTAGTCATTACTCATTAGTTTGCATTGCTTCCATCTTCATCACTTCAGGCCTTTATGTAATCCCTTGTGCATTTATCCCTTGCAACATTATGCTCTCTCATATATTTTGGAGTGTGCAGTTGTGCACCACGTGTGGTGGGTCTCGATAGTTGTATGATACTCTAAAATATTGTGACAATCAAGAAGAAATTTGTAGTAAGGTATGTTGGACCCTAGTTCTGGGTTACTCCGACTCTTCGACACGGTGTCGGAGTATCGGATACAGCTTTTGTGTGAAGTTTTCTATTTTGTGGTCTAAACTCTAAAGTGTCAAAGTGTTGTGTCGTGTTGGACATGCGACACGAGCTAAATGAAGTGTTAGTGAAGTGTCCGGGTAACATAGCCCTAGTTAACAAGGTATATTCTAATGACAGTAGAAGTCTAGGGTTGAGCAAAACCGTATACCCGTACGGTTTTAAAATTCGTATCACATATACGGTTTTTAAATTCAAAAAAATTGCCAGCACAGAACTGACCCGGTTTAACCGTATACCTGTTTTTCATATATCCCCTTTTTTTCGTATACCCAGATCTGGATTTCTGCTGTTCAATGTTTTATTTCTTGCATTCGCGATAAATGGATGACATACGGTTTAAGAATATCTTAAATTTTGACTGTTCATAACTCTTGTCCACGAGGTCCGTAAACGGCGATGTTTTATTCAAAAGGAAGATAATAGCTAGATGTCCTTTAATTGAGAGTTTTAAGTTTTAACATAATACCCTTGCACGTGCTTGAATTTTGTTGTTAGAGATATTTATTGTCGAGGGGGATTCAGCTGGTGGAAGTGCAAAACAAGGCCGAGATAGATGCTTTCAGGTTTTCTTTACTTTGCATTACTGATTCAGTTGTTTACTTTCTTGTAAATTGGGTAATCATTGGTTTGTGTCAGTGGTTTTCCAACCTGCATAAGTTCTTTGAAGAAATCTACAACTTCTTGAAATATAAATACTCAAGTAATGCTTTTCTGTGGAACATGTTATTGCAGGCAATCCTTCCCTTGAGGGGTACAATTCTTAATGTTGAAAGGAAGGAAGATGCAACAACGTATAAGAATGAAGAAATCCAAAATTTGATTCTTGCTTTGGGACTTGGAGTAAAGGTATAACTCATGTTTTTATCTAATTGAACCTTTATAATATGATCGCCCAATATAGGCTTACTGGTCTTGGTTTTTGACAGGGTGAGGAGTTTAAGAAGGGTGATTTACGCTACCATAAGATTATTATCTTGACGGATGCTGATGTTGATGGTGCTCATATTAGAACTYTGTTGCTGACATTTTTCTACAGATATCAGGTATGATAAGTTGTCCATCATTTCATCTGAGAGTTGTGTATAGACCTAGACCTAGCAAAACTGGCCGATCTGAGTGACCTAACCAAAGCCTGAAAGGAA
>VHZZ01006910.1:34643-48808 GCA_009801015.1 Silene noctiflora | reverse complement strand
TTTATTTGACTCCCTAGATTCATTGTGTTCATTGGTTTTAGGTTTCAAGATCGTCGCTCTGATACCACTTTGTAACACCCCCACACTCCAAAGTGGCTTACCAAGGCCACCTCGAGTATAAAGGTGCTACCATCTCGGTTTCCCAAGGCAATGATAATCAAAAGACAATAAGAAAACAACTTTAATCTTTAATAAACGACTTAAAACTGTTTACATGGCCAAACGAACTGTTTCAAAAGGAAGGATTACAAGTATCTCAAAAGTGTAACACAAACTAAGACAAGCTACAACTGAACTCAGCGGAAGACTCTAGACTCGTGGTGAACGCCCGGCTATCCCATGCGTCTGCTAGATTACCTGCTCAACAACTGCTCACCATTCCCAAATGGATCATCACATATTACAAACACAACATCGGGGTCAGTTACTGATAACAAAAAGCAATCAAAGGCAACAACACATCCACACCACACACCACCTCCTCCATCACTCCACATCATTGACTACACACCTAAGGAGGGTATCCCTGCCAGTGGGGGACCGCAGCCGTTCCCACCTAAGCCCGCTCATCTTATCCGAGCGATAAACCCTGTTCCTTAATGTGCACATCCCCTCCCGTGGCGGGTTCCACGGAGGGAGAATCAAGGGCGTGAAGCCACTCCCGCAAGTGACTCCACTCAGCCGAGGACGCACCTCGCAAAACAACCAACACCATACCACCACCAATCACAGCATACAATCAACATAGTATACACAACATAATAATCATACAAAATGCCAAACACAAATCAGCGACCGAGTAGGGAAACCCTACCTGACTAGCAATCRCCACAATCAACAGCTCAGAGATGCTCTTCTACGAATCCACCTCCTATACCATTACACAACATACACAATTACAAATCACCCTAAAACAAATACCCCACCATACCCAATTAGGGTTTAAACATTGTTAACCAAAAAGACATGAACTCAGTATGCAAAACTTACCCACGAGACAAGGAACAAGATGACGCAAACGACACCGGAAACCGACGACTCGAACTCCTGGATTTGCAAATAACGCGAGGAAGGAAAGGCACGATATCCCTTTTTGCTTTTGAAAGGTTTTTGTGTGAAAATATGAATTGTGATAATGAATAAACCGTCGGCCGTAATCATAAACTAATCTCGCGTTATTAGCAAAACCCGATTAAACAAGCTCGTAATACAGACTTACTCGATCGAGTAAGTAAGCTACTCGATCAGGTGGCCCTTACTCGATCGAGTCCCTTGAGTACTCGATCGAGTACCCGATAGGCAGACTCTGATTCTAAATTACACTAACTTACTCGACAGGGTATGTCCTACTCGGTAGAGTAACCAAAGTCACATAAAACCATAGTATTACATAAGTGGAGTAATGTCGAGGTGGATTAGTGCCTTCCTCCAGGTAGAAGAACTTGTGCGAGTTAGGAGTGAAAAGTCTTATTCTGGGTCTCATGTCGGGCAAGATGAATCATCTCTGGTGAGTTTTTGGAGAAATCTCTTCATCTCCGCGAGATGAAGCTATCTCGGGCGAGATATGGGTCAGTCCTCTGCTTTTGGCCTCCCATGGCTCCAATACTCCTCAAGGCTTCCACTACTTCCTTCCGAACCGTGTACCAAACATCCTCGGGTCTCTGTTCTTGCCTCCTCTTAATGCTTATACTCTAAAGTTTTCAAAGAGCTCACAAAAGATGGGAAAAACGCCCTTTCTAGCTTCTTTCCTACAAAACGATCTAGATCAAATTTGAAGCATTTGACTAGTAATTGACTATGAAAGTCCATAAAAGCATGCAAAATGGGGTTAGAAGTACAATATTTTGAACCACATCACTGCTCCATGAACCCCTATATAGAGTTCAGTTCCCAAAATACTCTAGAGTGGGGGTGTGTTGAATAGACTATGTACCCTTTTAAAACTTATGTAACTTGATATACACTTCTTCTTCGTGACTTATGAATTAAGTACAAATATGTAAAGTGTATTGAAGAACTTTGAACAAAAGAGTGTAAAACAAAACGTGCGAAAACAATAAAGAACACACGATATTTTTAATGTGGTTCAACCCAGTTTAAAATCCTACGTCCACCCATTTTTATTAATTATTTATCACGAGTGTCTAACCCGGTCTTGCGTACAATAAGCGATTAATCCCTACGACCAACCCTTATCATGCCATTGAAGGATGTTAAGCCTTCGGTATTTGAGAGATGTTAAGCTATCTGTAATACCCGGACCTTTAGAGACTTCAATAGTATGATTTGAGGAATAGGGAGTGGTAAAGAGGGACACACTAGACTAAGTTTGACCTATACTAGATCGAGTGTGAGTATGCTACACCAAGTGAGTTTGTAATGGACCGAGTAAGTGGCACTCGACAGAGTATGGGCAATACTCGATCGAGTGAGTGGCACTCAGCCGAGTGTACGGACACACTCGACCGAGTGCAGCGTGTCAGTGGCGATATAAACTATGTCGGGATCTAAAATTCGCCTACCCTAAATCATTTCCCTCTCTCTCTCTCTCTCTCTCTCTATCTCTCTCTCTCTCTCTCTCTCTCTCTCTCTCTCTCTCTCTCTCTCTCTCTCTCTCTCTCTCTCTCTCTCTCTCTCTCTCTCTCTCTCTATCTCTCTCTTAAGCCCCCAAACACTCTCCCTTCTCCCTAGAACTCTCCCCAAACACACTTTCATGTAATCTAAGCTTGAGTTTAAAGATGATGCATCCTTTCCTCTACCTTTTATAATATTAATTGACTTTATACAACATTATTGATGTCAAAATTGTAAGACCCCTACTTTCCGTAATATATTTACTTAATTTATTTTCCCATATTTCGTATTTTATTTTCCGTAAAAATATCTTTTTTCATATTTAATTGACTATTCTATCTCGAGTTTGGTAAAGACCCACTTTATTATTGGGTTTCACGTGATACTAGAGTGGATGGGTGAGTTTTGGGCATAAGCTTGGAATAAACCCAAGAGTTCTTCTATAAATAAGAGGGGAAACTAAACCCTTGCTTTTCTTTTCATCATCTTTTCACAAAAACCCTAAACCTAGTTTTCTCTCCTCTCTTTTCCTCTTGGATCCGTGTGCCTCTCTTCCCCTTTAGGGTTTCGCGCGCTTTCTTCCTCATTTCTTCATCATCTTTCGTGCCTAGATCGATCCTACTTCTTGGATCTATCTATTCTCACCGTCAGTTTCACGTTTTCGCGTAGTTTTTATAGTTTTATTTTATCATCAGCGTTTTAAATGGAAATGTTTCCCTTTGGCACGTTTTGATGGATCAATTAAGGGTGGAGATCGCTCCTGGAGAGGATATTTACATAGTAGACGAAGACCTTGAAAATTAATCGCTAAAAAGGTAACTAGTGTTTCTCTTTTAATTGTGTTTACGCCAATGGATGTGATTTACATAATTTAATGATTGAATTGTATAATTGGTACTCGTTGGATTATATGTTTGTTTATATTTTAATGTTTTAATTATATATCGTATGTTGTTTATATGTTTATTTTGGATGTCATGAGCGCAACTAGAGTTTATGAATGAAACCCTATTCTCAGGTTGAATGCCCGTCGCTGCTTGGATGTTGTTGTTTAGGATGTATCGAGAGGCGAGACGAATAATAAATTAGGATTTTGTTTTCAGTTTTCGAGAACCCCTTTAATAATGTTATGATTTTGGTTTTGGTTTTAGTAGCAAACCAGATTGGTCAGGTGTTTCCGCCACCTTGACCCTTTTATTAGTGTTATACTCTGATTATTCTTAATTTTACGTTTTTCCTTTGTTATATAATCTGGGTTGTTACAGTTGGTATTAAAGAGAACACGCTCCCAACTCTCGTTTTGTTGATGACTAAAATAAATGGCCTAGTAAATGAGTGACAATAAATGGAGTAGAAACCAATAGGATTTATTGGTTTTCTTATTTTTGTAGAGTGTATGAGTAGTTGTTTGAAGTGGTACTTAGGTTCTACCACTTTTAACGAGCATTCGTTCTTGCAGATGGTGCGTAGCGCGAATGGTGAGACTGATGTTGATCTCATCAGAAGACGTGAGGCTGCTTTGGCATCCATGGACGAAGGTTTCACTACTTACCTCAACAACAACAATAACAACATTAACCGTCCGCATCAGACTATGTTTGATCGCTTTGCTCATCACCGTCCCCCTACTTATGATGGTGCAAATGATCCTACTACTTTGGAGGCTTGGATTGGAGAGATCGAGAAGCTGTTCCTCGCTACCGAGTGTCATGAGGATCAGAAGATGAACATAGCCACCTATTATCTGAAGGATGAGGCAGAAAACTGATGGGCTCTTGTTAGTGCTGGTTTGGAGGTTCAGCCAGGGCATGGTTGGACTGTCTTCAATGAGGCTCTGAATAAGAGGTTCTACCTAGAGGATATGCGTTGGCAGAAGGAGAAGGAGTTCCTTCATTTTCATCAGGGTTCTATGACCGTAAGGAGTACACCAATAAGTTCGTGAAGTTGTCACGATTCTTTACTTTTGTTGCTATGGACGAGGTGTCAAGGACTCGTCGTTTTGAGAAGAATCTGGCTCCCAAGATCCAGACTGCTATGTCTGGTATTCCTTCGACTTCTTTCAAGCAGGCTTATGATCATGCTCTTAGCATTTATGATTCAGTCCTTGCTACAGAGGCTGAGGAGAGTGCGAAGAGTAAGTTTGTGAAGAGGCCTTTTGTTGCTCCTAGTTCTCCCTAAAAGAGGCAGAAGTTTGAGGCTCGTTCATATGCTCCGCGTGATCAGGGCTAAGCTAAGAGGAACTTGACTTGCTACAAGTGTGGAGATGCGTACCACCTGGGTTGGAATTGCTTATCTGGTACTCCTTTCACTTATTATACCTGCAAGAAGCCAGGACATAAGTCTATTGATTGTCCCCAAAAGCCCAAGGTTGATGCTCCGAAGGCTGGCCGAGTGTTCGTGATGAGTCGTGCTGAGGTAGATGCTAATCCAGATGTGGTTAAGGGTACTTTTCTGGTTCACTCTTTATCTTTTTTTGTTCTTTTTGATACGTGTGCGTCGATGTCTTTCGTATCCGAATCCTTTTCCGTTCGAGCCGGACTCACTTCCTCATCATCCGTTGATACCTCTATTTCTCTTCCTACGGGTGAGATTGTTTCTTGCTCTATTCTATTTAAGGACGTACCTATTAGCATTGCAGGAGAGATCCTTCCAGCTGATCTTGTCCAATTCAAACTAGGGGAGTTTGATGTGATTTTGGGCATGGATTGGTTAACTCGTTATGATACTAGGTTTCAGTGTTGTGATCATAAGATCGTGCTTAAGAGTCCTACAAGTTCGAGGGTCTCTTATCAGGGTGTTAGAGTTACAAACTACTTTTAAGTGGGTTTCTGCTATGAAGATGGTTAGCATGGGTAGAAAGGGTCATCAGATCTTTATCTGCATTGTTCGCGATGTTTCAGCAGAGTTGAAGTTGGAGGATATCCATGTGGTTAAGGATTTTCCTGATGTCTTTTATGAGGATCTACCTGGTATTCCTCCTGAGCGAGATGTAGAGTTTTCGATCGATCTATTGCCTAGTACTGGTCCCATTTCAAAATCTCTTTATCGTATGGCACCAGCTGATTTACAGGAACTTAAGAAGCAACTTGAGGAGATGATCGATAAAGGTTTTATTCGACGAAGTGCTTCGCCGTGGGGTGCTCTTGTGTCGTTCGTCAAGAAGAAGGATGGTAGCATGCGGTTTTTCTTCGATTACTGTGAGATGAATAAAGTTACTATCAAGAATAAGTATTATTTGCCTAGGATTGAGGATTTGTTTGATCAGCTCCGTGGCGCTAGTATGTTTCTAATATCGATCTGAGGTCTGGTTACCATCATATTCCGGTTAGGGATGAGTATATTCCTAAGACTGTTGTTCGTTCGAGGTATGGCCACTATGAGTTTGTGGTGATGCCGTTTGGGTTGACGAATACACCTACAGTTTTCATGGGTCAGATGAACCGCACTTTCAGCGAGTATTTGGATAAGTGTGTCACCGTGTTCATAGACGACATACTAACTTACTCAAGAGATGAGGTTGATCATGAGAGTCATCTTCGTGTTATTTTGGAGACTCTACGTAAGCATAAATGGTTTGCTAAGTTCTCGAAGTGCGAGTTTTGCTTGAAGGAAGTGGCTTTCTTGGGTTATGTGATATCTGGCGATGGAGTTATGGTTGATCCGTCGAAGATTTGAGTTGTGGTCGACTGGGAGAGTCCGTATAATGTGAACAAGATCTGGAGTTTCCTTGGTCTTGCTGGTTAATATCGTCGTTTTGTGCATGAGTTCTCTAAGATCGTGAGGTCGATGATTCAGATAATGAAGAAGGAATCCAAGTTCTTTTAGACTGAGGCTTGTGAATCTGCTTTCTAGGGGTTAAAGAAGAGGTTGACAACTACTTCTGTGTTGACTCTACCAGAAGAGGGCGTCGAGTTTGATGTCTACTATGATGCGTCAAAGTCTGGTTTGGGTTGTGTCTTGATGTAGAAGGATAAGGTTGTGGCTTATGCTTCCGTCAATTGAAAGTTCATGAGGTGAACTACCCGACTCACAATCTTGAGTTAGAAGCGGTGGTGATTGCACTTAAGCTGTGGCGACACTACTTATATGAAGTCTCTTGCAACATTTATACGAATCATAAGATCTTGAAGTATATCTTTACTCAGAGAGATCTTAATATGAGGCAGAGACGTTGGTTGGAGCTGCTAAATGACTATAAGACTGAGCTGCAGTATCATGAGGGTAAGGCAAACGTGGTTGCCGATGCGTTGAGTCGCAAAGTGTGGCTCTCTCTGAGATCTGTGTTGGTGTTACCTGACGACTTGAGTCGATAGTTCCAGAAGATGAGCCTTGAGGTAGTTATTCCTGCTACTTTAGATTTGAGTGCGATGGTTGCTGAACCCGAGATTCTTCAAGAGATCCGAGTTAAGAAAAGAGAGAATGAATTCCTAGAGGGAGTTCGAGTTACTGCAAGCGAAGGTAGCGCCAAGGGCGTCGATGTTGGCCTTGATGACTGTCTACGACTCCAAGGTCGTTGGTGTGTACCTAGTTGTGAGGTCCTAAAGGGTAAGATTCTCAAGGAGCCTCATAGTACTCCTTATTCAGTTCATCCTGGTGGTGATAAGATTTAAAAGATTTGAAGCTACGTTTTTGGTGGTCGAATATGAAGAAAGAGATCGCCGAGTTTGTGAGTCGTTGCCTAGGCTATCAGAAGGTTAAGTTTGAGCATAAGAGACCTGGTGGTCTAATGCAACCTTTGTAGATTCCCACATGGAAATGAGATTCTATATCGATGGATTTTGTCATGGGTTTTCCAAGATCGCCGAAAGGAATGAATGCCATTTGGGTCGTAGTAGATCATTTGACTAATGTTGCGCATTTTATTCCGATAAAGGAGACTTGGAGTCTCGAGAAGCTAGCGAATTATTATCAGCGTGAGATCATTCGTGTTCATGGGGTACCTAAGGATATCATCTCTGATCGTGATCCGAGGTTCTGTTCTTAGTTTTGGCAGAAGTTGTAGTTGGCTTTGGGTAGTGAGCTTAAGATGAGTATGGCTTTCCATGCTGCAATTGATGGTCATATTGAGCGTACTATTCAGACGCTTGAGGATATATTACGACCTTGTGCTTTAAAGTTCCAAGTTAGTTGAGAGAAGAATTTGTCGCTTCTGGAGTTCTCCTACAACAACATTTACCAAGCTAGTATTCAGATGGCTGCGTTTGAGGCACTTTATGGAAGGAAGTGCCGTAGTCCTTTGTGTTGGGATGATTCTAGTGAGGCAGTCGTTCTGGGTCCGGAGTTGGTTCAGGAATCGATTAAACAGGTAAGGTTGATTTGTGAGAAGCTTAAGGCCATAGGACGTATGCAGATTTGTGGCATAAGCCAATTGAGTTCGAGTTTGGTGATAAGGTTTTCCTTAAGGTTTCGCCAATGAAAGGTGTCAAGAGATTTGGGATTAAGGGCAAGATTAGTCCTAAGTACATTGGCCCTTACGAGGTGCTCGAGAGAGTTGACGAGGTAGCCTATAGTTTGGCTTTACCTTCGAATTTGTCGAAGGTTCACGATGTTTTCCATTTGTCGCAGTTGCGTCGTTATCGCAGTGATCCTTCTCACTTCTTATAAGCCGATGTGATTGATATTGAGCCTAACCTGACTTATGAGGAACGACTGGTTTGGATTTTGGAAAGTCAAGAGAAGAGGTTAAGGAACAAAGTTGTACCTTTGGTTCGAGTTCTGTGGAGAAGTCAGAAATTCGAGGGAAATAAACCCATGACTTCTTCTATGAATAAGAGGGGAAACTAAACCCTTGCTTTTCTTTTCATCATCTTTTCACAAAAACCCTAAACCTAGTTTTTTATCCTCTCTTTTCCTCTTGGAGCCGTGTGCCTCTCTTCCCCTTTAGGGTTTCGTGCGCTTTCTTCCTTATTTCTTCATCATCTTTTGTGCCTAGATCGATCTTACTTCTTGGATCTATCTATTCTCGTCGTGAGTTTAATGTTTTCGCGTGGTTTTTATAGTTTTATTTTATCGTTAGCGTTTTAATTGGGAACGTTTACCTTTGGCAGGTTTGGATGGATCAATGAAAGGTGGAGATCGCTCATGGAGAGGATATTTACATCGTAGACGAAGATCTTGAAAATTAATCGCTAAAAAGGTAACTTGGTGTTTCTCTTTTAATTGTGCTTACACCAATGGATGTGATTGACATGATTTAATGATTGAATTGTATAATTGGTACTTGTTGGATTATTTATTATCATGATTTATTATGTTTCATATGTTTGTTTATATTTTAATATTTTAATTATATATCGTATGTTGTTTATATGTTTATTTTGGGTGTCATGAGCTCAATTAGGATTTACGAATGAAACCCTAGTGGCGGCATGATAGGCGGCTAAGAGTGGGATTCAAAGATATAGCTAAAGATAGTACAACCTTGATGATGATTCGAGTGTCATAGCTGAAATTTGTACAACTTTGGGTCGTTACTCAAGTTATGGCTGAAACAGGTATAACCTTGGAAATATGAATCAAGGTTATAGCTGAATCTTCTATAACATTGGATACGAGTTAAGGTTATAGCTGAAACTAACGTAACCTTGGGATTGTGGCTCAAGGTTATGGTTCGAACTAGTATAACTTTGAGTTTCGTGTCAAGGTTATGGGCGATGTTAGTATAACCTCAAAGGTATTTGTTGAAGTTATAGTCGAGGCTAGTATAACCTCACATTTAGAGTTCATGTTATGGTTAGGATTACTATAACATTGATCGTTAATACTTGTTTCGCACGTTATGTTGTACTCAGTTATTATATGACACTATGTTTGTATATGTCATTGGTTACTCTTGTTCATATGATAAGAAGGATAGTCAGTTATACTATCCTATGAGTTGAGTTGTGATGTTGTTCACGCATCTTAGAATAGTAAGTTATACTATGCATTTGTTGTGTGCTAGTTTGAATAAATGATGGTAGTATCAGCCATATACTATCGGAATAAACTAACGCTACCCTTCGGGGACTGGTGTATGGTCTTTGTTCGGGGGAGTAGCAGAGGCAGTTCGTTATACGCTCTGTTCCCCGAGTGTTGTTTGGTGTACAGTTACTGCACCGAGAGTCTAGCCAGGTCTTAGACATATATATGCAGTGGTTATACGTTGTACATAGTACCTTGGAGGCAGTGCGTTATACGCTCCATAGCGATGGAGGCAGTGCGTTATACACGCTCCATCAGCTAGAGGCAGTGCGTTATACGCTCTATCAGTTAGAGGCAGTGCGTTATACACTCTAACGACGTTCGCTCTATTCGCTGTGCTTTGATTCTAGCTTTGTGCCCCTTCTGTTTCTGTGTATAGTGTGTCGTCATATTCATTATGCTTTGATGCTAGCTTTGTGCCTTCTGTTGTTGTGGGTCGTGTGTCACTTAAGGTTTTGTAAGTGTTCATGGTTTAGTGGTTGCATACGGTCTAGGGTCGCATGATTTCGTTCTTCTAGTGTTGAGAACATTAAGGTGTGGTAAATTTGGTTATATGTCATGTTACGTTTACACCTCCACATGGTTCTCATAGTTTGTCTTCGATAGATGGTAAGTTTGTATTGGGTTTTCATGAATGTAGATGGTCTAACATGTTTACTGGTTTTTACATTTCTATTGTTATTGATTGTTGGTTATATTCAATTGTTGTAAACCTGACTAGGAGAGTATGTAGTTACTCCCGAATGATTGTCGACCCCCCATTCTCAGGTTGAATGCTCGTCGCTATTTGGATGATGTTGTTTGGGATGCATCGACGTCCGAGACGAATAATAAATTATGATTTTTTTTTTTCAGTTTTTGAGAACCCCTTTAATAATGTAATGACTTTTGTTTTGGTTTTAGTAGCAAACCGGATTGGTCAGGTGTTTCCGCAACCTTGACCCTTTTATCAGTGTTATACTCTGATTATTCTTAATTTTACGTTTTTCTTTTTTTATATAATCCAGGTTGTTACAAAAATGAAAGTTTTATCTTGAATTTTGCCATTAATTGGAAAAAATCGAAATTAGGGTTCATGTTAGTGGAAAATTTGATTTTTCTGTCTAATATTTAGTTTACTTATTCTAAAAGACTCTAATCTTTGTTAGTAATGTTAAATCTTGCCTTAAAATTGAAATCTAGAAATTAAAATGTTGGGTAATTTTACAAGAATTTAATTTTTCCGGAAAACTAGTGTCTTGAACAAGCTTTGATTTGATTATATTCGAGGGAAATTTTCTACTGACATTGTTGTTGGTAAACTAAAAATGTTTAGAAATTTTCGTATTTGTCCGTCCTAAACTTGTCTTAAATTCTCATATTTTCTACCCGGAAACTTGTTTATGATCGGGTTTATAGCATGTCGAGGCCATCAAGAAACTCCCGAAGAAACCGTGCAAGGTAAGCTCACCAAGAGTCGGTGTTGCCTCCCATGATTGAAGCCCCGAGATTTCCGGGAATTGAGTTTGAGTGTGAGACCCAAAAGAACGCTTTCCTCGCCCTAGCCCTTAGGCCTATGCCCCCGACAAGGTGTGTGTCGGTTGATGCATTGAGAGAGTTGGGGATAGCGGAGGAGATGGGTGACATCTTTGACATTCTTGATCTTGAGGGGTTATACAACCTAGAAGAGGTGTATTACCGTAACTTAACCTTGGAGGTTTTAAGCTCATTTGCATATGATATTGAGATCCATACGGTGAGGTTTAGGCTCAAGAATACCCATTTTCACATGACTTGTAATGATTTTGCGGATGTCTTGGAGGTGTTTAGGAGGACCGACCTTAACTAAGATAAGGTAAAGAAGTTCATGAGAGCCATCAAATTCATAGACTTGTACACAGGTAACGCCCACACCATAGTGAGCGCTATGAGCGAAAACAACATTGAACACCCGGTTTTGAGGATCTTCTTATGACCCATATTCTATATAGATGGAGTGATGTGACTAAGCTAAACTCGTTGGATTGAGTTCTTACTTGAACCCATACTGGGAGGAGCCTTTCTATTTTGATGTCGTATCTACGGTGTGCCTAGATTTTGAGAGCATGACCTTGCCGGAGAAGTGTTCTTTGGATTGTGATGCCCTTGTGATCTGCGTGGCTAAGAAGTTGTTGAACTATGAGCCGGGGACGGTAGATAAACCTTTGTAAACCAAAGTGGCATACTTTTATATAGTGTGTATGAAAAGTATACATTGGCTTAAGGATATGCGAGGAGGGGGATATACTTGGAAGGTAGAGCGGGATTTGTACTAGAGACTTCCCGCGGGAGGCAATTTGCCCGAAACCGATCACCTTAGGGAGGTGGATCCTCCCCGTCCTCCACCTCCACCACAAAGTTATGTCATCTCCCACGACCATCTTTTCGTGTTTAATGATGAAGATGAACCTCGGGCTACTACTCTTTCACCACCCCGTGCCCCAAGTATACAAGCATCATGTTCCTCGATGCATGTGCCACCTTCGCCTTACACCTGTGGGTATAGCCAATACGTGACCTTTTTTTGATAATAATTTTCACATGTCAGACCTTACCTACCACTTAAACAATGTCCTCGTGTTGAGAAGTACCCATGAAGCGGAAATAAGGCAAGGTGTGAACCCTCATCACAACCGAAGTTATTGTGCCAATATGGGTAAGACTCGGGTGTTTCTAGAGACTACGGTGTAAATCCGTCAGATTCGGGTACCACAATTCCCTATGGGTATTGACACTTCCTTGGTCTATGGTGGGACCTCAAAGTGCTAGTGGGACCGGGTTTTTGAGCCAGGTACCCCAAGGTGGTGGAAACGGAGCGGGCACCTCCGGGACGGCAATGGAAGACATGGAGCAAGATGATTATGGTGGTGATGGCGATGGTGATGAGGAGGAAGCGGATGATGAGAGTGAAGATGGAAAGGAATCCGTAGAAGAGGAGGAGGAGGATAGTGGCGGCAACGAGACTCTAGGCCGATGGGCAAGCTTGTTTCGCGGTAAAGGAAAATCACGTCGTTAGTTTTTATACTTTATTAGTCGGATAATGTGTGATAATTTGTGTCGGTTATGTAAGCTTAGAAATTTTAATTTATGTTGTAATTAAGGCTTTATGGCCAAGGTATTGCTTAAAAACTTGATTGTTGGGTGGTGTACTAATAACTATTGAGAGTATTTATGTTAAAATGATAGAATAGAGATGTGTTAGAAGCGATTTTGGGAGCGGAAACATTAAGACCCGGTGAAACTCGGCCGAGTACCCATGCACTCGACCGAGTGCCACATGCTCTGCCGAGTGGCCTTCTGCGCTCGACCGAGTGCCCTATCTTTGGCACATATGTTGCCAATACTATACCAAGTATTGGGTATATGCCCTTATTTCGTGGTTTGTGTCGGTTACTTTGTGCTTGAGTGATTAAAGTGCTACAATTTTATGTATGATCCATATTATTTGATGTTTTACAATTTTGTGTTGCATTTAAGTGGCAAGTGTTAATTCACATGATTAATTTTGATAACAAAAATTATATATAAAATAGTTTGGTGTGATGCATGTTTATTAGTGATGACCATGTCTCGTGTAACACGATAATAATGTCTACATTACGTGATGTTTGCCATTTTATGCGCCGTTTGATGATGATTAAATGCATGAACGAAGTCTTGTGATTCTTATGAACGGAAATGTTCATGATGGATGAACATAGATACGTAAAATTATGTGTAACGACGTGACGAAAGGATTTGACGCGGTATATACGTAACGTGATGTGTACGGAAATGGGAGTATTGAAAATGGATAAATTATATTAAGAGTAATTCTTTGGCATTCTTTAATTATTTTTACAAAATCCACATGATCTTGTTAAACGTAGTAACATTTGAGTCATATCGTGTATGTAAATACATGTATAACCATGAGGACTCAGAATCTATAACATGCTTTGAGAAGCCGTTTTGGGAATTGAACTTTGGACCATGAGCTTGATCTTGTTAAACGTAAGGGCATAGAGAGGACTAGTGGTGCAAATATGGATCTAGTGACGTTGTGAGTATATGAAGCCTAATTAAACGATTCTCTATATGTAAGAAGAGAGTGATGAACCCGGATATCGATCTTGAGGATGGTAGGGATATTAGTACGATGCTTGGATGTTTGAACTCCGGGACGAAGTTCTCTTTTTGGGGGAGTGGATGTAATACCTTGAAAGATTAAGGAAAGAGAGTACGGAATATGAACATATGAGAGAGTGAACAATTGAACAAAGAACCTTGGGACGCGTACTATGAGTATAAGAGAGTCTGTACGGTGGAGGTACGGGAGGCGAGCGTGGTGAGAGTTATGAGAATGATGTTGACATAATGAGATTAATGACGGCGGTAATAACTTTGACGAAAGATAACGGAGATGACGAGAGAGTGCACGACTTTGGGATGAGTGGTTGCTAAAGGAAAGAGTGTGGCGAATTTCGGGGAAGAATTTCATTTTAAGGAGGGAAGATTGTAATACTTGGATCTTTAGAGACTTATATAGTATGCGATACTGTCGTTTCGTACCAAAAATAAATTACCTAAGTACAACTAACTGAAGCTAGTAGTAAGTAGGGTCGATCTCC
>VHZZ01006907.1:19359-30115 GCA_009801015.1 Silene noctiflora | reverse complement strand
TGTTCGCCTCCTGCGTTCTCTCAGTGTATGGGGGATGTGCACATTAAGGGACTTGGATATTGTGGGTGGATTAGGTGCTTGGCTGCGATCTTCCACTGGCAGGGCTACACACTTCCGTGTGTAGTCAGTTACTTGTGTTATGTGGTGATGCAGTGTGGTGATGTGTTGGTATTGGTGGTGGCGGTGTGATACTTTACTTATTGTTTGCATTGTATTGTATATAGTTGTTCAGTTGACTGATCCCGTGTTGTTTTGTAAAACTTTGATGATCCATTCGGGGGTGGTGAGCTGACTGTCTTGTAGGTATAGTTGCTGATTGGATTCTTGCTGTGACACAATGTTTGTGGATAGGTGTTTATTGACGCAGTAGCCAGGATAGTCTTAGTAGAGTTCACTTCAGTTCTAGTATAGTGTCGTAATGTTGTATGTTTTGTTCACATAAATGTAATTATCAATAATGTTGTTCCTTAATGGTCTATTTGATATGTACTTGCCTCGGGTAACCGAGATGGTAGCACCCTTGGTTGCCAGGGAAGGTCTAGTACAGGCTTCCTTGGTAAGTAGGGGTGTTACAGCCGCGTTATCCAATAACATGCTTCGCTACTTAAATGAACCCCCTCCCAACGAACCCGGACCAAGAGCAACTCTGGTGGTACGGACTGCCTATGATGATTACATAGAGATGTCTAATGACGTCAAAAACGTTTTGATATGGTCGATGTCTTCAAACCTCAAGCTTCATCGCATTTCTCTTAATGCATATGAAATATTTACTCGAATGACAACCATGTTTTCACAAACACCTCAAATCCGCCAATACGAGGCCGCAGTAAAGTTTTTCAAGGGAAAACGTGAGAAAGGCCAAAAGGTTGGTCTTCATGTGCTCAAGATGGTTGAGCGTATTGACACCCTAGAGCATCTAGGGTGTAGCATTCCAAAGACTCTTGCTTTGGATCGCATTCTTCACTCGCTTTCCAACAAGTTTGCCCACTTTAGCGTAAACTACAACATGAATAACATGGATAAGGCTTACCATGAACTTCATGCACTCCTCACCCAAGCGGAGAGGGATATGGAAGTTAGTGGGAGTGATAAAAGAGATGTTCTATCACTGAGATTAAACAACTTGTCCCTTGGGGTTAAGAAAGGGAAAGGGAAAGAAAAATCCCAATTCAGGAAACAAG
The DNA here is from genome assembly GCA_009801015.1 of Silene noctiflora. Taxonomy (NCBI): domain Eukaryota; kingdom Viridiplantae; phylum Streptophyta; class Magnoliopsida; order Caryophyllales; family Caryophyllaceae; genus Silene; species Silene noctiflora. Next base: position 28,931 of record VHZZ01006907.1, on the reverse strand, counting down.
TCAAGGGAAAGGGCAAAACTATTGTGAATAGCAAGCCTAAGTCAAAAGTTGACAAGCTATCCGAAGCCGAATGTTCCCATTGTAATGGAAAGGGAATTGGAGAAGAAATTGTCCCAAATTTGGAGGACATCATGGTCGGGCGTGTGACGCCAATTGGTATGATCTCCTCTTCTCTCTATATGATAGACTTCAATTATGCTTGTACTTCTACTTGGGTATTAGATACCGGATGTGGCTCTCACATTTGCAATCATTTGCAGGGCCTAAGGGATGTGCCAGCACTAGCAAAGGGTGATGTAGACCTTCGCATGGGGAATGGAGCTAGAGTAGCGGCTGTTTCCGCAGGGACTTACGTACTCACCTTAGTTAGTCGTTTAGAGTTTTTTTAAATAATTGTTATTTTGTACCAACTTTAACCAAGAACATTATCTCCATTTCCGTGTTAGATGCGGAAGGTTTTTGTTTTGTGATCAAGGACAATAGTTGTACTTTTTCATTAAATGATATGGTATATGGCAAGGCCATTTATTTTGGAGGTATTTATGTTCTTAATGACGTYAATGATGTTTATCATGTAGAGARCAAGAAGCTCAAAACGGGTGATCCAAATCAATCCTACCTTTGGCATTGTCGTTTAGGTCATATAAACGAAAGACGCATTAAGAGACTTGTCTCATCTAAAGTTCTCATGCCATTTGATTTCGAATCTTATGGTATATGCGAGTCTTGTCATTTGGGCAAGATGACTCGTGCTCCCTTTTACGGGAAAAGGAACACGAGCTAGTGAGGTTTTGGCCCTCATACATATGGATGTGTGTGGACCGTTAACCATCACCGCTAGAGGAGGTTATCTGTACTTCATCACCTTTACCGACGATTTGAGTAGATTTGGTTTTGTCTACTTAATGAGGCATAAATGTGAAGCTTTCGAGAAATTCAAGGAATTTCAACATGAAGTAGAAAACCAATTGGATAAGAAGATTAAAGCTCTACGATCCGATTGTGGTGGTGAGTACTTAAACAATGAATTTGATTCACACCTGAAGGATTATGGTATTGTATCACAATGCACTCCTCCTGGTACACCACAATTGAATGGCGTGGCCAAAAGGAGAAACCAAACTTTTTTAGATATGGTTCGGTCTATGATGAGTCTAACTGAGCTTCCTGATTCATTTTGTGATTTTGCCCTCTTGTCTGTAGTTTTCTCACTAAATCAAAGCCCGACTAAAGCGGCCAATAAGACTCCATATGAGATATGGACAGGGAAAGTCCCTTATTTGTCATTTATGGGAATTTGGGGTTGTGAGGCATATGTTCAGATCAAATCTGACAACAAACTAGCACCCAGATCTGACAAATGTCTTTTTGTAGGGTATCCTAAGGAAACGTGTGGTTATTACTTTTACAATCCTCACGAGAACAAAGTGTTTGTGGCTCGTGATGCCGTCTTTCTAGAAAAGGAGTTTAGTTCTAAAAGACATAGTGGGAGAAAATTTGAACTTGACGAAGTTCAAGAGCCACAAACCGAGAATGAGGTTGAGGAGAACAAATATAGGGGGAAATAGCTAGGACTATCAGTTCACCATGGTCTATAACGGTCTATGGTAGGGTCAAAGGTCAGCACAATTATGGTCTGAAGGGTAATGAACAGGTCCTCTCGGTTCACTATTCACCCTAGGATACATCTAATTTTCTCTCGCTCTAATTAGGGTATTATAGTGTTCTTAGCAAGTCTCTACCCCTTCCAATCTCTCGATCCAGGTTCAACAATATGGTCAACTAATCACACGAATTTAATTAACTAAACCACAATTAAGATTTTATGATTAACAATTCAGCGTATTAAAAATGCAAGCCCTAATATCCTAATAAATAATCGTCATATAACCGTGGTTCCTCTGAATCCTAGCATAAGAGAATTAGCTATGCATAATCATATTAACTAAAACAATACTAATAAGATCGATTATGGAAATTGAATTAAACATGACGAATAATTAAGAAAAGCAATTAAACATAAACAACAGAAATAATGAGACGGGAAAGCTAAGGAAATAAGGAGAAAGAATTTAAATGAAGAAAAAAGGCGTATTGATTACCGAAGAATAGAAAGATTAAATTTTCAGATCCAAAAGTTCAAGGCAAAAGCAACGTCGTAAGTGTTTAGGTATCAAAGATAACCTAAACTAATTTATCGTCTTCTCTTAAATAATAAGATACGTCGATAACTTCCTAAAAACTAATGGGCCGAGTTAAACAAGTTTAAAACTTGCCTAATTATAAAATTGGTCCATCGACCAACAGTACCAGTCGATCGACCATTTGTCTTTGCGCATTTCCTGCAACGCGCACTGAAATTCAAACGGCCGCCATTTGTTTGTTACTTGGGCAAATAAGGACTTGTTGGTGGAGTTGGAAAGCTAACAAAATAATATTTCACCTCCAATTTAAATCTCTTGATTATCATTTGTATAACTCAAGTTATGGCTCTTCAAAGTAGACACTAGTAATGTGAAGCTCATAATAGCACTCCAAACTATCACCAGTTACCAAGTAAGGGTCTAATTCAATCCTTAACCTCTTTAAATGTAAGATAATATTCCTTAGAAGTAAAAAGTCAAATCTATAGCTCTTCCAAAAATCTCCATGTCCTCGAGAATCGGCTCAAAATGCGCAACCAAGTGTTATTTCCTGCTAAACAAATACGAATACACCGAAGTAGCAAATGTAGAGAATTTGACACTGAAATAGCTCATGAGAGGATCTAATGTGCATAGAAATGTGTGCCAAAATGGTAAGAAAAGTGAATGGATATTATACATGGTACCCCTCAATTTTTCGACTTTCTACATGGTACCCTTACACTTTTAAAAACATACATGGTACCCCTAATTGTTGTCATTATCACTAAGTGTACCCCTAAACCTCATTTTTCGTCAATTAAACTCATTTTTAGGCGTTATGTGATTACTTGGACGCGTAACCAAGCTTGTCATTTATCATCCCATGACATAAGGACTATATTAGGCTCAATATCCATCTTTGGACATGATAATTTGGCAGAGGATCAATAAATTTTCCGTCAAAATTGTTTTAGCCCATTTAGTCCATATATATCAATAAATATTAGGATCGAGACGGATATTGAGCCTAATAGAGTCCTCATGTCATGGGATAATAAATGACAAGCTTGGTTACGCGTCTAAGTCATCACTTAACGCCTAAAACTGAGTTCAATTGATGGAAAATAAAGTTTAGGGGTACATTTAGTGATAATGACAACAATTAAGGGTATCATGTATGTTTTAAAAAGTGTAGGGGTACCATGTAGAAAGTCGAAAAATTGAGGGGTACCATGTAGAATATCCCAAAAGTGAATATAAAATGCACACATCAGGTACCAAGGACGAGTTAGATGGAGACACTTTTCAAGGGCATTCTGGGTTTTGAGAGGAACTTTTATTGTTGTTTTAATTTGTAATGAAATCTCTCGACCAAATTATTTAGTCATGTGTGAGTGATCCGTAGCGATCTGGATTTATCATTGTAGTAATGACTTAGTTTATTTCCGCACTTATCGCTTAATTAAGTCATTAAAAATCCGGGTTGTTACACTAAAAATAGTAACAAGGGTGTCATAATTGATTGATTTGGTGAGGTGAATAGAACAACTACAACTACTAGCAATAAATGTAAACAAATGAAAGTAAGTGTGTAAAATAAGGGTGTAAAAAATATGGAGAAAAGTACTAGGGTATCATGGGATCATAGGGGTGATCAAATGCTAAATCCAAGGGCATGAGTTTTGTATTTGGTCAATCTCATTGGTAGAATACGGTTGAAACTTTCACTCTTGCAATCCATAGGTTGAATCGGCTTAGCTTCTAGCGTACACCAGGTCACCCTACTAGCATAGTGCATGGTCTAACATCTCCTGAAACTTTTGGTCTTATAGGATGTGTTAAATGGGTAGAGAATCATGCAAGGTCACGAGTCAAGCATTTCATCAAACATAACATGTGCTAATTAGAACTACAACAACAACTTTAATCAACCAAAATGAACTCAATAAGTATGGATCTACCCTTCAATCAATCCCCTAATCCCCCCTTTAACCCTAGCTAAGAGACTACCCACTCATCATCATGGAATTCAAGCGAGTAATGTTGTCAATCATTAAGGTAAGAGAAACATGATGAACAAAGTAAAGTAATTAACAATGATTAACATGAAATTAAGTAAAGAGTAGTGAATTGTACCAACTTAAGAAGATGGACAATAATAATGAATATAAAAATAAAAGAAATCCTTTGATTAATGAAGAATGTCACCCTCTCCAATTACAACCCAAGAATCCTTCTAATACAAGCTATATCTAAGACTAATCGTTGAAAGATTAAAGTGTAGTTATGGAAAGATTAGAACAACTAATTGTGATTAAGATAATTATCCTCCTAGGTGTGTATCCTCCCTAATGGGGAATAAGGGGTATTTATGCTAACACAAAGGTTAGAGGCTAATTAGGTCTTTGCAAATGACCAAAACGAGGCGGACAATTGAGTGCCTCGCCTGAGTTCTTGGATGCTCACCCGAGTTCCTGGCTAGCTCTCCCGAGATCTACTGCCAACTTCTCCTCTTTGAAAGTGTTGCCCCATAAGCCGTGGGGATCACCCTAGGTCGTGGGGCTTTGCTTCTTTTTAGCCTTCAAACCTTGCTATAGGTCTTTGGTCTTCGTCTCTTCTTCATGCTTTGTCATTAGTACCGTCAATTAAGCTCTTAAATGCTCCATTTATGCTCGATCTCCGCTCATTTTGCTTTCTTTCCTAACAATGGGCTAGAAACTCATAGAAAAACAAATAGGAAGCTATTGACATCAAAATGACCCTAATAAGTACAAATAAGCATGTGAAATGGGGTTCGTTAAGCGGTTAAAAGTGCGCTTTTTATGGCCATATCAGCATTCATATGGTGAATTGCTTGAGTTGGCTTTGAGTGTTGAGAAGAGATTAGCAAGGACTAAAAAACATTAGGTCCTAGCTAAGGAGGATAGATTAGAGACCATCAAAATAGTTGGGAAGGAGAAAGAAGTGAAATCTTAAATGCAAAAAGAAGAAGGTGTATGGTTGATCTCTCTTGAGTCTAAGGCGAAGGATTTTCATGCTCCTAAGGGAGAAGATGTCGGTGATGTCCTTAGACCCCAAAAGGAGGAGGAACCCGCACCTACACAAGTCCTTGTTTAGATAGAGCATGAAGCTGAACTTGTTGCTTCGTCAAGCATCTACTTGAGTCCATTAGAGCTATCCATAAAAAAGAAGTTGCAACAACCTCTAAGCCTTAAGATGGATATTTTATGAATCTCCTTTGAGTTTAAGATGTGTTGGGATTCAAGCAACGGTGAATCAAGAGGAGAGTCTTGGGTTGTTCCAAACTAAAAAGTACCAAATCTAACCTCTTATACCAGCTTTGGTTTTTGTTTCGAAACCAACACCTTGGCAGGTATAACTTGTCACAAATCTACTCCCCACTTTAATTTTTACATGTTTGTAAGGTTACAAAGTCTTTGTTCATTTGGGTGAAATTTCATACCTCTTTAAGATAGAACATGCTTGACAGAATGCTAACATGTACAAGTTATCATGGATTGATGTTGTGAAGTCCTTAGGGAAGTTTAGAGGCTTGAGATATAATTCTTGGGTGTTGTTGATGCCTCTAAGTAGGATTACTATTTCTGAGATGATCATTCTTATTTTCTCAAAGTGGAAGTTATTTGGTAACAATGAAATTGATTCATTTAACACCTATTGTCCAATTCTGAAACTCTGGTATTTTGGGTTGAATGTTGTCCAAATTCATTGTAAGAGCTTGTTAGGTTTGTTTGGGACATCAAATGCAATGTATGTACAAGGGATTGAGGGAGTTTTAGCAGATTTGGTGATGTTTGTGTTGAGAGTAATGCACAAAAACAAAAACAGGCTCTTACTTGCATTGTTGTGGTCTACTAGTTGTGTTGATTCTAATCATGGTTTAAGCTTGAGTGCTTATATGATGCTGGTCATCCATTGTGGTGTAATGGTTGTTAAGCTTGAAGTAAAGAGACCTTGGCCTTTTGATGAAGGGTACATGAGCTCAATTGAATCGAAAATTGGAATGGGCATAAATGGTGACAATGAGCCTTTAATAGGTGTGGAATTTCCAACTATATTTGTTGAACTTGATGGTCGCACTCCTATCCGACCCAACCACGCATCCCTAATCTCTATTCTAGGAAGAATAAAGGGTATTTGGATGAGTGAACAATCTGAATTTGGTGTTTTAATAACTCCTAGACCAAGCCACATGATTTAAATATTTGATCCAGGAGAGGCAAGGGGTGACTCTTTCACAAGGCAAGATAAATTCAGGAAAATGGTTGCGCCTCAACTGATCTTTGTGGTCTTCATCTATGATCCTGGTGGGGTTCATGAGAATTCATCTTTTGAAGTGGTATTCAATCTTGAAAAGGCTTGAGTCGTTTGAAGCTTCATAGAGATGCATTAATTTCAAGTAGGATTTATTTTGCTTTCAATAAGAGCTGAAAACTTGTGGTGAGTTGATGATTTTGTTAATACAAAATTGAGGACAATTTTTTTCAACAAAGGGAGTTTTCAATATTAGTTGAAGGATAGGTTTCTCATGATATTTCCAAATGGAACAGTCCAAGAAACCGATCACAATTGAATGCATTTGAATGGATGAAAGTGAGCTTTTACATAGCTTTGGGAAATGTCAATACAACAGGCCTAACTTCCGAGCTTTATATCTCTACGCAAATCCTTTGATTCTTGTGTCATTGGAAATCTTAAGGTCTTAAATAGATAATGGATTTTGAATCACCACCATAGAAGTTCAATAGTTTGAGTTATGGCTGATGCAAACAACCTATGGATTACTGGACAGCCCCTGACCTATCAGCACTAAAAATTGATTAACTCTAGATTTACTCCATGTTTAAGGGTGATTCTTTTTGGAGAGAAAATCTTACTCCATTTGATTTATCATGGGTCTTGATAGCCATTCTGAGCTAAGAGTTGTGTCTCCTTCAAGATGAGTTTGGTTATTGAGATGCTATGGCACTCGGTTTCTGGTCCGTTTTCTAATTTGGAGTCCAGGAACTTCACCAATGCCTAAGTCATGAAACCAAAGCCTGATTTGGATTATTTGGAGAGTTTTAAGCAACTTTATATGGGTCTTTTGTCCTGAAAATTAACAATTCAAAAAGTAGCTTAAGGACACATTTAGTTTATCCAGATTGGAGCCTCTTGATAAGTAGATACATTGTCGTTTTCAGTCTTCCTCTTTTGGCCAAGCAAGCTCAAGGGAACTCTCGTGAAGCCTTTTGGGACCCTTTCTACTTCAGCTTGGCTCACAAATCTCAGCAAGAAAGTCTACCCTTTATTCAATAAAGTAAGAGCAAGCAAATAAGGAAGGTTGCTTTTCTACTTTATGCTTTACTGTTTTCTAGTCCTTATATTCAGTTTGTATAAGATCTTTTAGCTGTTGTCCTTATACTTTTTGTGAGCCAATTATGGCCCTTAGATGCAGCCTTGAATATCTAAAATCAAAGCCTTGGTCCCTATATAAACCAAACACCTATTCTTGTAATATTTAGATTTGGATGACTGAAAAAAGAGTGAAACCTAGTTTCCTTTCTAACTCTTGGCTATTGTTCTTGAGTAAAACTACTTGGCGTAGTGCTTGAAGTGTGGTGATTTTCTTTGATGCATGCTTGGAAAGATGTCACTAATCTTAGTCATTGGCTTTTGCTTTGATTAAGAGAACCTTTATGTTGAAGTGAGTGTCCTCCACAATAAGGCGTGTACATATTAAATCTCATTTTAAAGAATACACTCGGGATATTTATTGGCAATACTTGTCAGGGTTTTACGTTACTGTCGTGTGACGGCAGTGTTCAGCTGATCTCTTTCGGTCACACCTATAGGAACGAGACCCAATATTAACTAATTGTCTGTATGAGATACAATATAATTAGTCCATTGATAAATTAACTAAAAATTAATAGATTGAGTTATTTAGAGAGATCGAGTTTAGAATTCGGGCCGACGTAATTAATTAATTAATTATGCTATAATTGAATAATAAATTAATTGAGACGGGTTTTAGGAATTAATTATTAATTACTAAATTTGTACTGACTGGCTAATGTGATTAGTGTGAGTACGTATTATATGTATATGTAGAGTACATGTACGTAAAATGAGTGTTATAAGACGGAAATAATTGGGAAACGTTTTTATCATAAACAATGATAAAAATGCAACATTTACATTAATTTGTGAGATAAATTATAAAATTCATATGGACCTATTTTAGAGCAAAATGAGTGTGTAAATGTAAGTGGAAATTGGATGCTTTAGACATAATTATTACCCTTGAGCATGCCTTCCACTCTTCTCTTCCCAATTTTCTAGTTTTCCTCTTATCCAAGCTAATGATTCCAAGCATGCAAGAAAAACACTCATGCCTCACCCACTCATAAGACAACCGGCCACCCCCCATTTATTGAGTAATTGTTAGTCATTTTTCTCAACCATTCACTTTTGCATGTGACCATTCATCTCTCTAAAATTCCCAAAAAATGTTAGATCTCTACTAATAGTTAGTAAAATAAAATATAATATTCCATATTATTACTAAGTGTTATTAATTCATTTCATAGTTATTCAAGGGAGATATAATATATATCTAGTTAATATATATTAGATCTTTTGGGTATTAGTTTTTAGGTGCAATTGGAAAGAGACTTTCTTTTTGGAAGTTTCATTGCCTTGGACGATCATCCATCTTACATAGCTCAAGAACAACAAGATAGGAGATCTTGTTATGCCCATTCGTAATCAATGTAAGGAAATACGATTTCTTACCTTTTTATCATGTCTTTTTCTCATGCATGTTGCATAGATCTATATATAACTAAATTAACTTGTAATTTGGCAATATAATTAGAGGAGTCTAATTAGGGGTCTATGGACTTTCATGTGGTATCAGAGCTAGCTTGTAACATGCATGTGTTTTTTAGGCATTTTAACAAATTATATGAAAATTTTAATAAATAAAAAAAATGGTGTTAAAAATGGTTTTGGCACGAAATTTTTTGGGCATGAAAACCTACTGATCTCAGAGAGTTTTTGGTCAATTTTGGTGATTTGTGGAGTTATTTTGCTTTTTATTATCTTTTTTGTGTTAAAACGGAGTCAAAAATGCCGATTTTTGGTAAGAGTTAACTAAAAATAGTCTCATGTTGATTATGGTCTTGAACTTTTTATAGTATTTGATATGTGCTTTATGTATACATTTTAACCCCTTAGATTAGCTCTATTTTACATGTCATTTAACACTTATCGTAGTGTTTTTGAGCTAATATTGTTAATCTAGTTGCATTTGCTTGTTTAAACATGTTTTGTACGTAATTGAGCTTTTAGGAGCTAAATTTTACTAGGTATGCAAGCTAGAGTACAAGAGCTAAGTCAAGAATCAAGTTTGGACTAAGTATGGAATTTTGCATGGGTTTT
>VHZZ01006899.1:36195-56591 GCA_009801015.1 Silene noctiflora | reverse complement strand
GGGTTATTTAACATATTAAATACAAATCAAATTTGTAGATTGAGTTTTTTTAACAGGTGTTTTTTTTTATATTATAATCAAGTTTTTAATAAATAGAGTATTGTTTAGAATTATTTTAATCAGGTTAGTATTGAGCAATTCCCAACAATTATGTATCAGGGTTAATTTAGTTAACAAAATTGATTCTTCCCTATTTGTTAATTAAATGATGATATAAGACTGAAAAACTGAATGTGGGAAGTGGGTGGAGCCTTTTTTCCAATAAATAAAAAATATGTACTTTTAACCATAGAGCGACAACTCAGCTCTGTGGTTGTTGCTTTAATAAAGAAGATTTTTGGGGTAGCAATTCCCCGTGTAATAGCTAGTCGGTAATTTTCGGGGCTTTGCCTCTCATTTGTACCAAAAAAACATATATATCTTAAATTTTAAAATTGTAATCACTAATTTGTTTAAGTATTTTTCAAGAATAATGCGAATTGTTAACGTTTATAATCGGGTCTCATATATTCACCATAATTGCTAAACTCCCTAAAATCTATATTTAAAAAAAAACCGTATAAATTGTACGGGATCTACACTAGTTTTAATCAACTAATTGCCTAAAATAAAACCGACATATTTTCTTGTGAAAACCCTCCGATTTCATGAGTTTTCTCATTAATTCTTTACTTAGTGATTAGTATTGATACTTTGAATAATTACGTTCTTAATAAAAAAATTAGTATAGACCCCGTGCAATAAATGCACGGTATATATAGTTTTTAATTTTTTTTAGAGTATTATTTATAAATTTTAAATTGACAATTTATTTTTCATGTTTCTTTTCCTCATATTTTGATTGAAAAATTAAAATTAAAATTGAAAGAAGTCATAAATTGAGTATTTTTAATGAAAAATTTTCTTTTACCGAGAAAGTAATGATGTTATTTTGTATTCTTTTACTAATAACATATTTGTTAGCCTCAACATCTTAAAATGTCAATGAATTTTTATCGTAAATTTTTTTTTTTTTTAAAAAGAATTTATTTATCATAAAAAGACTCGAGATAAATTTGTGGGGAATGTAAAATATTGAATCTTGTAAATATTTACATTTAAAATAGGGTGTTGATTTTCGTAGTACGCATTTTACTCAATACAGTACACTTTTGACCGTTTTACCTATGCCTATTTATAACTCATCATAACTATAGTATGTGCCAAAAATACTAATCCCAATTTTAGGAAATATTTTTAGCCGGGAAAAAATTGGAGTTTCACCACCTATTTTTTTAGTAGATAGGGGATTATGAACGTAACCATTCAATTGACACGGACGTCAATAATATTATGACTCAAAACTAACCTGACTCGAAGCGACCCGTCTCAATTTGCAACCAACCCGAAAATGACCACAAACCGAGTAAAGTGATTAACGAACTGAACCCGATCAAATTCAAAATGAAATCGATACTAAGATTAACCCGAATAAAACCGATTCAATTTAACCCCATCTAAAACCGAACTGAATAACCCGTATAGCTGGGCTACTTCCAAAGGCTCATCCACTTATATACAAACAGTGGCGGAGCCGAGGACCTCTTTCCGAGGTTCTGTGACACTGTAAACGGAAATTTTTTTGGTGTATTTTAGTCCAATTTTTAGGTAAAAATATTTTTATTTATTTATTTATTTTTTTTTTTTTTTTTTTTGGAAAAAGGGTATTTGGAAACCACAAAGAAATTTTTCAGGATCCGCTACTATTAATACAACCGAAAGAAGCTTCAAATGGGTTGCTCTCATGATATAACAGCCAAAACATTATACACCACTGTAATTTCACTTCACCTATACATTTTTCTCAGGTTGTAGTCATTTTAGTAACGTAGAAAAGGCTCAAAAGGATCCTCGCTCCGACTCTGAAGTCAAGGGACTCGATTTTGAAGTTCTTAACTTTACAACTGCCAAAAGAAAACCGATCTTGTGGTAGGCTGATAACTACCCTCCCTTTGTTGCTATCAAAAAACCGTGGTGATATATGCAAAATTTCGAGTTAATTCGGCTGGACGGTCTCACTTAACTTTCCAAGTCTGATAGAGTTATTAGTCGACCGATATTCAGTTTCATCGTCATCACTGTCAATGTCATTGGGGTAATGTCGATTCTGGTATGCCCTACGACGAAGCATAAAGACATTATAGTAGTACTTAACCTGGTCATCCCATCTCTTTTGGGGCATAGCCTTACACATTGGTTCCCAAAAGCATTTCTCTGAGAATCGAGGGTTTTCCCTAATTACCCTCCCAAATTTTTTCTCCTCCTCAATTGTCCAAGAAATGCTACAATCCTCGCCCATCTTATCGAAACTCCAAGCATAATATGCTGAACGCAACTCGAACATTATCTTCTTTCGTCTCTGAGAGACATGGAACTTGACACATTCTACAGAGGCAGGAAACTGACAGCCACAATCATCAACTCTTCCCTTTCCAATTGGATCTCTTTCAATCGGTTGCTTGTTTTTAGCGTTCTCCAATGGCCAGGTTCGAGTGCCCAACCATTTGGGGTCACTTTCAATAGTGAGTCCAGTCCATTTGGGCACGTCTGCTATCCCAAGAGAAATTCGTTGTCGTGAAAGTGGACGTGGACAGATGGTGGAGATTGAGGGCGTTGGGCGTATGTTAAGTCGAGCTTCCAATCGTTGCCTAGGAGGCATAGGATTAACTTCAGTAGGGTAACAAGTACTTGTCAACATCTTCTCACAATGATTAACCAAGAATGGATGTCTTTTCTGCTTCTTCTGCAGCATATGAACCTACTGTCAGCTGTGAATGCACCAAAATAATTATCACAAAAATTTGGATGAGACAATCTTTTTGGTGAGACAAACCATGAAACTCTTGGAATATTTTAGTATGGGACCATCTCATACAAGAATTTGTGATGATTAAATAAGAAACACTTCAGAATTTGGACATTTGGTTGGTATCTTGTGAATTATGAAACCACTTCTTAAACGCGACTCGTCTACAAGTCCATAAACACTTGCATAGAGCACAAAGTAAGTCAAATTCACGTGTTTTAACTTAGTTCTTAGGGCTCGCTTGAGATGGACGTAACTATTGTCAAAGTAAACAAGAAGAAATAAAGAGGAGATTGGTGATTAGTAGCGGCAGTGAAGGGTGGAAAGAGGAGGTTAGGGAAACCATATTCCCCATATGGGGGTAATGGATTACCTAGAGGGAGGTACAAAACCGTTCCCCTCCCCCCATATGGGTTAACCATTAACCTCTCTACCTCATTTCCGCTTTCATTATCACCCATGTTACTTCAAATATTCTTATTCCCTAGCATACCCCTGTTGACACTCGACACTTGGACATCTCATTTTTAGCCAAAATATGCAAATTTTTCATAAAAATAGCCGAGTAACATAGATTATCACTACCACTATCCTCCATTTTATTTTCCTATCCATTTCAACTTTATAACCCTGTTAACAATTATTCTCATCCCAAGCAATCCCCAAAACTTTGTTTAGAATGGAGAATTAGGACATGGGAGGGAGGGATACAAAATCCTTCCTTTAGTTAGCAAATAGGATATGAGGGGGAGGAAACCATTTTCCCTCCCAAATCTAAATCCTTCCAATATAGGAACGATTTGGACAAAAATTGTATTCAAACACGCTTACTCCATTGGCCATTACCCCTCCCTTTCTCTTCCCTTTATTCCCCTTCCATCCCTTTCCTTCATAAAATTGTATCCAAACAAGGCCGGACTGCTTGTTTGGATTGAGGGGTTTGAAGGAAAAGGAAGATGAGGGAAAGGGAGAAAATCAACTAGGGGTAGGAAGAAAATGGAGGGGGAGCGAAACAGAGGTATACATTTTTCTAAAAAAAATTCCACCATAGGAAAGATCAAGAGAGAAAATTCCCTTATCCCATTCTCCTTCCCTTTTCCTCCATTTTTGTATCCAAATACATCCTTATACTACTATACAATCATAAAAAATAATTCAGAAATTTAGAATGGTTAGATGAGGATTGAGGACAATTTCCAAGCCGTCAAATACAATGAGGCAGTCTACTGCAACAGTGGCAGTAAAAGTATTCAGTTGTCGTGCAATATATCAGGCCCAGAGGGAGAAAACAGCCATTCATTCAACTGAAAAACCATATACACGCACACATGAAAGTCGTGCTCAGATATCATGATATTGATAATCATCTATGAAGATGTTGCACTATTAAGATAGAAATACAACAAATTCATCACTGTGTAGTATGTATAGAGATAATCAGCAGTTACCTGACAACCGGATTGACCAGGGTTATGACGTCCAGCCTGCTCAACGCAATGACGTCGAAGTTTTTTCAGAAAGAGCGATTCTCGAGCTAATAAGGCTTGGTTTCCATACAACGCCCACTGAGAGCATTCAAGAGTCTTGCCAATCATGGAGGCAGTAGGATCTTTAGCAACATTAACCATCCATTGAAGCATTTCTGAAAAGCAATCTCGCTTTCTTTTGTGACTAGAAATCTCCTTGGATACTCCAGTATCCACATTTATCAACTCCTCTTCATTTTCTATCGAACACTTCTTAGAAGCAACCAAGTTTTCTGAACTAATCTCGCTCTTGGCTTGCTTTGTGTTCTCAAGACCATGATTCTCTTCAACAATAATGCAACTATTAGAATCCACCACAATATCCACTTTACGATCTGTTGATTTCAAACGCTTTTCATTCCCTTCATTTAAACCCTCATAAACCACCAACACCTTCTCAAATTTCTCCCTATCCAATTCCTTACTCTCATTTTCGACATCCACGTTCGTTAAGTCAATGAAACTAATCCCACTCTTCTCCAAATTAAAGACACAATAATCATCACTCCCTCTTTTCATATCCCTAACTTCGGACACATAAGCTCCATAATCTTTTTCCAACCGACCCAATGTCTTCTTATCTAATTCGACTAACCAGGTCTCAAATGAACTCAAATACTGAGCATAGATCAACTTAAAAGCAGACCCGAAACTCGAAACCGACCCACATTGCAAACCCACTTCACCCCACCAATTATTTTCAGAAATGGCTTCAAACCCACCTTTCTGTTTCACAACTAAGTACAGTTTAAGCAAATCTACACACTGCCCATTTCCTAACCTAGGTGGTAAAGGCCTAAAACAGTAATTACCATAACAATCCCTTAAAAACCCTGATACCAATTCAATAAAATAACTCTGCATCTTTAATTCTTTGCTTTTAATTGTCTCATTATACTGATTTATGCATAAATTGTCCTCTAATTTCGACCACTCTGCCATGTATGTGTTCCAGAACTGAAACCCTAAATCAACAATTATTATCAATCATTTAGTTAAATCAATCATGCAAACATAACCCAACAAATAAAATACAGAAAAATTAACTGGGTCGAAGTCGAATTTCAATTTCAGGGGGGTAGGCCGGTAGGCTGGTTTATTGAACAACATCGTCTGAGCTTTAATTCCAAAATGATTTGCGGTCGGCTAACATGAATCGTCTTTTAGAACCGTCATTAAATGATCAAATGATTAAGTACGAGAAAGTGGAGGGAGATCAGGGGGAGGGGAGGCGAAAGAGCAAGGAAATAAAGGGAGAGGTTGAGATATTTTTAAACGACGTACAAGACACAGAAATATCCCAGAAAATCATGAATAAGGAGGAGTAATTGCCGGGGTGGGCTACTTGGTAGTGAGAGAAACGTACCTGAGGAATCGGTCGAGAGACGGTCTTACAATAAATTGAACTCGTAATTGATCAATGAAATGATGTATTAAAACTTAAAAGGCTAAGGCCTTAATTTGAATTGTTTTTTTTTTTTTTCTTTTTCTTTTTTTGAGACTTCTTTGTAAGAAACTTTAGATACTTTTAAGAGTTTAGGGTACTAAAGTTTGGGAATTTGGGATTGGGGTGGAAAGAAGAAACTAATAGAGGGATAGAGGGATTATTGAGGGAGAGAAGGGGTGGGTGGGTTTGGTTGGTTAGAGAGAGAAAATTTTGAAGATAAAATTCTAAGATTAGTGAGTTTATTTATAGTAAAAGTTTTGGGTAGAACGGTTTTACATAATTGTCATTGCTCTTTCATGAATAAGTTTTACTTTTTCGTGAACTTTTTGTTATAAAGTTTCCAAGTATTACCCTTTTTCAAAACAAAACTATCTATTTTTCTATCTTCTTTTTCCCCAAAATCTAATCAAATTACTCCCAAATACTTCAATTTTGGATATTAATTTTCACATCAGACAATTCATTATTTTGATTTATCAACAAATTAAATAGTTTGTGGTAGATTAAGTCGATTTAATTGTTTTTGTTTGTAATTAGGGGTTAAAAATTTTCAATTAGGGGTTTCAATTGTGCAATGGTGTTGGTGGTGATCCAACTATGCCCACCGGGGTCCTCTTATTGAATGTCTCCCTTAATAATTGCATGTACTTAGTATTGTTGCACTCTTATTCCCAGCAACATAAACTCTTAGTACCTCATGCAACTTCACTGCTTTAATGGTCTTTTCTCAGTTGATTATCGTGTTTGTTATAGCAATAGGGTTCTTTAGTATAGGTTGTATATTATGCTCTGAAGTCAAGCGTTCAATATGCGGTTCCGACTATGATTTCGCTGGTTTGTATATCCCATTTTGCTGGGTGGTACGGGTGGTTAAGGGGTGGCAACGGGGACGGTTGTGCATGGTGGTTGGCGAGTAGAATTTGGATTAACAAAATGGAAAATAAGGGTGTACAAATGACAAGGGTAAAATGGTCAATCATGTCCATGATTGAGTAAATCATGTCCATAAATGAGCATAACCCTATATAATTGGTATTGTAAAATTATGTATTATTTTATTTAATTAACCCTGTTAAAATAACCTCAACTACTTATTATGTTTGGGTGAGAAGGATATCAAGATATGTTTGCATATGTTGTGACAATAATTTCTTGTAACGGAAATTTCCCATGGTACCCTCGAACTTTGGCAGATTACACATGGTACCCCTCATTTTAATTTTCTACATATGGTACCCTTCTATTTACCTTTTTCTTTCCCAAAATACCCTTGGCTGACATTCCGTCATAACACCGTTAGTTTATATCTTCTAAACCCTTTACATCTTGCTTTTGCCCATAACACATCTTTTAATCCTTAATCTTCATCTTCTTACTTTATATTTTCAAGTACATTCTCGCTCATCCCCTCCACCACCACCACCACCACCACCACCACCACCACCACCACCATGCGCGACCCCCACCCACTACCCCTACCCCTACGCAACCACGCGCCATCACTCATCATCATTTGCAAACCACCTCTCATTCTTTCCCCTATTTAATCAGCCATCATTACCGGCAATACCCAATGGGAATATGAAGAATTAGGTTGTTAATTGGTTTAATTTGTTGAATACTTGAAGAAATATGGAGAAAAGATGAATATGTGATGATTAAACCCAACAAAATTCATCCAGTTTAAAACTGAAAACTTGTAGCAATTCATGACATAAACCCGGAAACATCCTAAAACCCAGCAAACCCAACTAACCTAATTCATCATAAATCAACAATTACTCAAATTTGAAGCTGGAAATTTGCAGCAAATCACGACCTAGAAACCCCAATTAATCTAATCTATCATAAGTGATTAACCCCAAGAACATTCATCAAATTGAGAAAGTGGAAAAAATATTAGCAGAGATTTGATGAAATAACAAGGAAAAAGATTATTATCTTGGTTATTTATTAAATTTCATATATTATTACATTTTGGTTTTTTTGTCAATGATTATAGAGAATATGCATAAAGCTTCAATGAAATGGGTTTGTGACACCTTTTGCTGGGTAGCTTTTTGGCAAGCTTTAATGGATGGAGCATATGAAATTGAGTCATGATTTTTTTAGGTTGATTTTTTTTGTTCACATTTTTTTAAGAAGACGATGATGATGATAATGGGTAGTTTGGGGATTTAGGTATTAAGTGTTAGTTTATTARATAAAATAAGAATTTAGGTAAGAGGAGTAACGGTGTTATGACGGAATGTCAGCCTAGGGTATTTTGGGGAAAAAAAAGGTAAACATAGGGGTACCATATGTAGAAACTTAAAATGAAGGGTACCATGTGTAATCTGCCAAAGTTCGGGGTACCATGAGAAATTTCCGTTCTTGTAATTACATACACTTACTCTATTTAATGTGGGTAAGGAATAATTTCGATTAGATTCAACTAACTAGGGCTGTTTTGGTTGGGGGTCTAAAGGAAAGAGAAAAAGAATTAAAGTTAATGACGCTTTTTGTTTGTGTTTGTTCAATCATTGTTCTTGCCTCAACGGATTCCTAATAAAAGAAGGCAAGTTGATCGTGGGTCCTTCAGGCATCGGGAGAAAGAAAAATACACAACGAAAGAATACGGTTTCAAGGTCAGTCTTAAGGCTCTTGAAATGTTAGACTCTCAATTCAAGCTGACCTTGACCGATTGCGTTACTGAATCAGCTACTTTGTTTTTTTTTTGTCTCATCTCTCAACAACTAAAAATTGTTTTCCCCTACTCCATGCATTAAAAACTAAATCACAAGTCTTTGATTAAAAAAACTGGTAATACCAAAGTATAAGAAAAGTAGATTCTTATAAAACAAAAGTAAAGAGTAAATGGGCAAGTCAATTATCAATCTTTTATTGTGCAGTTGATTTAGATTTTTTATTATTTCACCAAAAAAGACCGGCACCAGATAGAGTAAAGTGTGAACCCACAATAGGAAATAATTGTCTTCACCACCCACTGTAACACTCGTCCTTCTAAAACCTTATTAAGTAGCTAACACTCGTCCTTCTAAGACCTTATTAAGTAGTTAGGGACCTTCTGTGGCGTGTCTCTCGTTATGGGATTGGGGCTAATCTTGTGTCTCTGGGCAGTATACTCTGGCGAGTAGAGGGTGCTCGGTCGAGTGAGCAGTAGTACTCGACCGAGTACGTGTCACTCGATAGATTAGTCGGTTACTCGACCGAGTAGTTCGGTTCAGCGGTTTGGCATTTAAGAACTCGGAGTCAGTTGGGTTCGTCTTATAATTTATTTTTGCTCCCAATACATTATGAACCCTAAAAGTCGGTTCTTTACTCTCATTTTTTCCTGTCTCCCCACCTTAATCTCGAGAAAAGGATGAGAGAGAAGTAAGGCGCGCTGTGGTCGGATCGAGGTTCACCATAGCACCCGATTGTTCTTGTACGTGACAAGTTTGGTACGCGATCTCAATTGAATAGCAATAGTTAATGCGGTTAGTGGTTACAATATACGATTAGGAGATGTAGGTGGTAGATTCCGTACGATTCATTGTGATTGTATGAAAGGATGAGATTATGCATGGATTACCAAAGGCAGGGTTTTCCTACTCAACTTCAGTTATATGAATTAGTTGTGATTAATTGTGATGGTAACGTGATTGATTGACATTATTTATGATGTTGTATGGTGTTGGTTGATGAGGAGTCCAATTGGGGAGATTGGCTTCGTTCGGGGTCACTTTTTTGTGGTTTCCCACCCTAAAAAGGATGTGCACATTAATGATCTGAGTTTGGATGGTCGAGCAAGTGCGTCTTGTGAGTAGAGTACTGTTGTGGACAAGCATGTTCGTCTTGTGAGCAGAGTACTGGGGCAGAGCAAAATTATACGATATGGTTTTATTATACGTATCCGATACACTATACGAATTTAATTATACAGATTTCCGGATATCTGATACAAATTTCCGGATATCTGATACGTTATTTAATAACCGTATCGGATAAAGATCGGCAAAATATGAAACCGGATATACGGTATCCGACACGGTTGCCTTTTTTCTAGAATAAAATATTAAAATATATACATAAATCACAAAATAACCAATATGTTGGTGATTAAACCTTATTAGTATTAAACTTTATAAGTTATTTACTCTTATAACTTTTAACACTCTTTTAAGTTGCTAAAAAAACCCAACAATCACACGTATAAAAGAAAAAAAATATATAAAATTACATAAGTGAGGTTGAAAACCGGATACCGGATATACGGTTTCTGGATATACAGAAAAACCGGATATACGATTTCCGTATATACGGAAAAACCGTATCGGATAAGGATACTAAAAAAGAAGATTTAAAAAATCGGATATTCGATACGGTTTCTAAAACCGTATCGGATATCCGGTTTTGCTCACCCTACAGAGTACCACTGTAGTCGAGCAGGTTCGCTCTGTGAGTGGAGTGTCAGTGATTGTTGAATTGGGTAGTCTAGCAGGTGCGCCTTGTGAATAGAGTACCGCCGAGGCCGAGCAGGCGAGCACGTACGCCGTGTGAGTGGAGTGCCTCAGATTTGATGATGGGAGTGGTGTGACTTGTGTTGGTGCTGATTGTACTTGTTATTGCTTTAATTTATGATTCGGTTACTCTCATTGCTCTTTATTGATGTGTGATTTTCCTTTGTGCACCCGTGGTGACTCATTTGATAATTTCGGTCAAGTGGTGAGCAGTGTATCTAACATGTGTTATTGAGATGCTCATTGCCATGGATGTTCACTCGAGATTTGGGACGCGAACGACAGAGTATGTAATCCCCCTATAAAAACTAGTACAAAACAATGGCGAAAACACTGTCGAATGGGATTAAATAGACAATGATAAACGAAAAACTCAAACTCAGATTAAAATAAATCACAAATTCTCATTTGTGACTGACGCTATCTGTCACAACTGAAGACGGATCGAATAGTATCACTTTACACGCAAATGGGGCGGATATACAATGCAAGTGGCTTGTTTGTTTATTACTCGTAGTATTTGTAGGCTTTGTAGAGAGTATTATTTTATTATGTAGGGAGTACATGAGTATTAAATGAGAAACAACACATCACCACTTTTTTCACATCTGCGTCAGTCCTTCTCTTATTTTTTTTATTTTTCTTTTGTAAATTTCTCTCTTCTAGTTAGTTTCGTTTTGATTTTTTAAAAAAAAAAATAACTTCCTCTCTCTAAAAACCCTAGAACCTCATAATCTTCATCTCCCTCTTTAACACCAATTTCCTTTTAAATCTTCATTTAAAATTGCACAAATACATCCACAAAAAAATCAAAAATGGCAGAGGAGGGGGATCTACTTTGACAGGTTTCAAATTGATGATGTCGAGAACGAGGATGGTGTATTGCTTGATGGTAATTGATTACTTTATTAAGCTTTAGCTTGATTAATGTTAAAAAGTTTGAATCTTTTGTGTTTTTTTTTTTTTTTTTTTTTTGAGTTGATTACTCTGTTGGTTTTTTTATTTCTGTAAAAAGTTTCAATCTCTATGTCATTTTTTACTCAAAGTTCATAACTCTATTGAAATTTTGTTTGATATATGTTAAAGAGTTTGAACTTTTTTTTATTTTTGATGTTGAGATCTGTTGATGTTCATGTTCTTTTTCTCAATAAAATTTTTGTATCATTTGGAAATCAATTGAGAAAATAAACTAATCTGGACATAATTTTTTGACATTTAATTAGTTTTGACTATCAAAATAGCTATTAACAGACATTGGCTAGACTTTTCGTGAGTTTCTAAATTAGTATTTTTATCCACTACAAACTCAAACTAATAGCAAGTGTAAGTAGGGGTCGATCCCACAAGAACGGTCTATTGTTGATTTAATGTGTGCAATTGTAAGTAACAAAATGGAGGTTTTAAATTGTCGATTGGTCTAAAAACTAAAGCAATAAAATGTAAAATGAAGTAAATAAAGTGATGCAAACAAATATGATAAAAGCTCTTGGATCAAGTAATTTTCACCAACTAGTTATGAATTGTTCATTGACTCTCTTAATCTATTAAATTGTTGAATACTTTGCTATGAAGTTGTTAACTTCTAATTCCACATAAGATTAGTTATAAGCTACAAGCGTACACAAATAACTCTTACAAAATCGTCAATTTAGTCAAGCACTTAATCGTATCGATAATGTAGAATAAGACCATGGAATTTAGCAAAGATGAACTAATGAAGAAAACAAGCGATGCTTCACTATAATTCATACAAGTTTAATCTTTATAACTCAACAATGGTGAATTAACATACTAATTGATGAATTATATTTGCTACAATGAAATAGATAAATAAACAAAAGATTCATTCACCTAATTCTAACAATGGTTAAATAACTAAGAACAACTAGTTGATCACTCTAGATGAATAATTATCAAACCAAAATTAAACCAAATTAAACTTGATATTCAACAACAAAATATAAATAAAATGAGAGTTTTACAATTCAATAACTAACTTGGCTTCAAAGACTTGTTCCAAGATATAGAACTTAGTCCTCCATACAAAATGAACTAAGAAATGTAAATTGTTTTGTATAATCTAATGATTGATAATAAAAGAGAAATATAAGAAGTATGTAAACTAAAGAATGAGAAGTGTTAGGAATGTGTGATAAGATATGAGAAGTGATGATCCTAAGGTCGGGGTAGAAGTCTCCTTTTWTAGTAATTCTAGGATCCAAACGTAAACAACCCAAGAAGCATCCAAAGCTCTTAAATGCACCCAACCCCGATCGGGGATACGCCACCCCGATCCGGGACGCARTGATCCGGCTTTAAGGCTTTTAAGGCCATATTTAATGGTCATGGAATCCGATGTTGAGCTTTAAAAGGCCTTTAATCACCCGGGTAAATGCAATGTTTGTGGAATAAACYTRGAATCCCATGTTGAATTTTYCACATAAGATGCTTGGACTTCTTAATGGGCTACAATTCTCATTTGTTTACATTTTRCCWTGCATGATYAWTTGGGCCATTTCTTTAGCACTTGATCATTTCTTCCAACACTTTGAGCTTGCATGATCAAGTATGATCCAATCCAATTTCCACTTTGCTTGTGATCTCGATATTTGCTCTCTTGACGGGAATTAGCTAACGGAAAGCTATATTTCCTAAAAATTACACTAAGCACATGCAAAACATCTAGAACACGAGATTAGCTCAACTAAACACTAATAATAGTGAAATAAGCATAAAAATCGAGCTAATATAAGGGATATAAACGTATGTAAAATGGTCTAATCACACATATCCTAATTCATTATATAAACACCCTAATAAATTATAAAGGGATGCTTAAAATGGAAATCCAAATCAATTGGAAAAAGGCATAGGACCAAAATAGTCAAAAACTTTAACAAACCAAGTTTACAGATATTCTAAAACAGAACAGTCCCGATATAAAAATCATAACTAATTCTAGAAAAACTGAAATGATGCAAGACCAATTGGGTTGGGGCTCTTAACTACGACCTTTGTGAAATAAAGGTTTTCCATATGACGAACTTAACAGGGGTTTAGAAACCGATCTTTAAAATCTGACAGAAATCGTCGCACAAAATGTATCGGTTCGTAAAACTAGTTTAACAAATCGTTTTGGGCAAAGTAAAATTCTAACATTATCTAAACTCTTTAAAGTTTATTTAAAATAAAGAACCATAATATTTTCAAAGGATAAAATAGGTTTTCGAAATAATCTTTGAGCTACTGTCCGTTTCACGAGTATTTCAGCGCGTTGTTCGTAAACATTTTATTGTGAACAAACGACACATACAAAAATTATGAAATTTTAGAGGTAGACTCTAGAATTAAAATAAATAAGAGTCTCGTTTAAACCTTTTTGAAGACGGAAACTTTATAAAGGAGAAATAAATTCAACAAGTCGACAGACAGATTATAAATGATGCTGAAACTTTAGTAAAGACATTAATATGAACAACAACTAAAATTTCGACACAAATACTATAATATAGTCTCGGCCAATACAAATTTTTAAGAAAATGCGATTATCATAATAAATTTATAACATCATAAATTACAACTTTTAAAATTTTTCATAATTGATTTAAAAAACCGAAACCAATCGGTCGAAACAATACTCGTAATAACAAAAATATAACAATTTCATTCATAATAAACTCGAACATGTTAAATCTCATAAAAAGACATATTATGAAATTGAAAAAAAATGATAACTAGAAATTAATGGTCCCAATTATCAATTTTCGAAATATATAATCATCCTTAAAATCATATAAAACATTAAAATCATATATTACATGCAACTACTCATAAAACGTAAAATAAATATCGAGTAAGCCATCACGCGTTACCTTGTTCCGAATCCAAGTCAATATAATGCTATTTTTCCATTGGATCTCTACAAGCCTACAAAAACATACGAGTAATAAATATATGTTGAAGAACCATATAAAATGTTAATCTAAGTTAAATTTAAAGAGCAATTAGTCTTACTCTTGTATTAGGACGATTAAAGAAAGAATTAGTGCAAGAATTAATGAAGAACAATATTGTTTGAAGTATACAATTTTTGTGAGAGTAAAATGAATAAGGCAAATGACAATAGGTTTTTTTTTGGTACAATGGCAAACTAGTATAGATCCCGTACTACAATACAGTATTTGTAGAAGGTTGTGTTAGAGAAAGTTGTAAATAAAATGTTGGCATTTATCATTTAATTTTTACATTTAATTAATCTACTATCTATAAAGTTTCGTAATTGCTAAATCTCGCACATGAGTTTACTATATCCCACGCACTTTACCCCTATTATTCCATAACTACCCTTCATCTTTACAAAATTTAAAAAAAGTTTTCTCACTCTCTCTCTCTCAAAACCTAATCGATTCTTTACTATTTCAACGATTATAAATCGTAATTCGCACTCATAACATGTAATTTATCCATCTTATCAACAATTTTATTGATACACGTAATTTTTTAATTGATTGAATTAATTTTTTAAAGTTTTTTTACAATTAGGTTTAGATATTGAATTCACCTAATCAATTAAATCCCGACACTTGTATTCTTACCAATACTCACGATTGCATGTAACTCCATTGTAGTGTTTTGTAATCAAATTGCTTTGCTCAATATTTTGTACCGCTATCTCTAAGTTCCTTCAAGCTAATAATCTACTCAGTGCGGCCATAAATCGTTAAAGTAGTTTCGGGAATACTCGTAAGATCCGACATCAACCCAAAACAAAAAGGAACACCACTTCCTCCAGCACAAACACCACGTACAACCACTGCACCCTCTAGCGCCATCGCCGTCAATGGACGTCGGAAAAGATGCGGTTTTCAACGGGTGGTGAGTGAATTGAATATTTGCTAATTGAACAGAGTCGGAGGACGTCGAACACTCAGAGCAGGTGGTGGGGGTTCTCGCCGCAGGGAGGGGAGGCGGTGAGAGGCGGCCGATGCAAAGAGGGGGKGGGGGAGGGTGGTTGGGTGATTGGGAGAAGGACATTGACGAAGAGGATTTTTCTTGTTTTGTGAGGTTTTTGATTTCTCCCAAGGTGAATGTAAAAAATGAGAGGGATAATTTCGGAATAAGAGGAAAAAATGGACGGGATTTAGCAAAATTGTGCGTGGGATATAGCACGTCCCAAAAGTTTTGTATTAAGATGATTAGATTCTTATTCTGAGTCATTTATAGCAGTTGGGAATTCATCGTTTGTGTTTTTTTATGGAAGGCCTATATGAGAGTTATGTAAAAGTATTTTAGAATATTGATACTTTTTAGGGGGTTTAATTCGGAAAAAGTATTTAGAAATTGAATATTGACAAAGAATTAAATACTTGATTGAATATATTGAACCCGTTCAATGAATGCGCGGTATTTAGAGTTTTTTTTTAAATAAATTACTGTATATAATAGTGATATCTCATCAATTGTTTATATTTCTCGTTATAGTATTATGCTTTGAGAAGAAAAAGTTGTAACTGACAATTAATCAAGAAAAAGGAGTAATGTGTTGAAATGTATTATAAAAAAAATATTTTTTATCCCACAAAACTAATGATTTCAATTTTTAACTTCTCTTAATATTTTTTTTTGTTACGAAAGTAATAATAGCTATTTACAGTTTTGTTTTCTACATAGTATGGGTCAAGTCATTTTCAAATAATATCATCAATAAAACATTTAGCAATTTATAGTTTTATATAATATATTTTTGTAATTAATATATTATAGTTTAGAATTTAGTGAAAATAATATAATTTGATGAAAATATTAATACACCCTGAAATAAAATATACTTATTAGTTTCCTTATGTAATAAATACACTTAATTGTAGTTAACTTCCTTATTTAAAAAGAACTTTTTTAGAGGGAAAAATTAAGAGATTGCCTATTATTTTAGTAGATAGGAGATGATAATCCCTTGTATACTAAAAGATTAACACATCTAGCATTTTCCCGCTCAATTATTCCCGCTCAACTAGCATATTGCGCTAAACTTGCATATATTACGATACATTCCTTTCTATCATATTCTACCGCTCAAATAATATAAAATGAAATTGTGGGACCCTGTTAACTGAGGATTGCAATCAAATCTGTTTATTAGATTAACTTTAAGTTTCCTTTAATGGTAGTAAACTTTCTTTTCTACCTCTTACCCATATTATATTTAGTACGTTATAACATTAATGCAAAAAAATTTATTGAAAGTGCCTCTTCATAAATCAAATCTAAAAAATACCATGCTATAGCACGGGATCTATACTAGTAGGTAGTATGCAAATTAGAATGTATGAATAAGTAAGAAAGGAAATAAGAGTCTTTTGTCAAAATGACCATTTTAGTAAAATTAATTACTAAAATAACCGTTTTCTAAAATTATTTTCCAAATTAACCAAAGTAACATGAATTCTTAAAAAAAATTTTTTTTTTTTTTTGGTTCAAATGAGCGCACTATGTCGCAGGTGAGAAACGAACCCCCAACTTTATGGTTGAGGTAAGAGAGCTCTTATCACTAGAGCTAACTCTTGTTCTCTAATTCTTAAAAAAATATTTAAATCATTAATTTTCTCTTGAGGTTAGCAATATCTAAATCTTGCGGGAACACAAAACAAACACAAATTTTGTTACAAAATCAAGAAATTGGCAATTCTTTTTCATGGACAAGGTATTAGAACGTAGGGGAACTTTTTGCAGTCGTAAATTTAATAAAGGGTCGTGCATGTTGGGATTTATAATTTTATATATTATATTATTAGTCGAAAGTTGTTAGAATATAAAACGAATCAAGGAACTTCAACCATCAGCTTAAGTTTTTGGTTGAGATGGTTTCTTGACATGGTATCAGAGCCATGTGACCAAAAGGTCACGGGTTCGAATCCCACCCCCCTCCATTCTAAAGTGGATAATCAGAACAGGCCAGGGAATCCCGCCTGCACCCACACTTCAAGCCCAAAAAGAAAAAAAAAGGCCTTCGTGTGAGGGGGAGTGTTAGAATATAAAAGATACTGTTGAAGCAGGAGTGAGAGGCTAAATCGCACACCTATCAAAGATAAACCAACAGACCTGAACTAATGTAGTAAAAGAAGTCGGAATCGTATCCACAGGGAGACAAAGATGTTCTAAAAGTCAACTAAGTTTGTCCGAGTAACTGATTTTTGGGGTTTGTTTGTGATTGGCTAAACTAATAAGCAAAGAAAACAAGCAAACAACGATGTAAAAGAGTTTAAAAGCAATATAAAAGAAGCAGCTAGAATTATCGGTTCACCACGGTCTATAACAGTCAAAAGCTAAGGTCAACGATCGGAACATTTATGTTTAGAAGGGTAGCAAACAGTTCCATCCGGTCTACTATTCCCCTAGAAACCTAATATAACTTCCGCTCTAATTAGGTATTTCTATTGTTCGCAACTGGTTACCACCCTACACCAATCTCTCGATCTAGGTCAAGGTTTAACAAACTAATCAATTGATCACATGCATATAATCAGTCAATTATGATAAAAGATGCGATTAACAATTCCAACACAATAACCATTCCAGATCTAACACCCTAACAAAATCCCATTAAACAACTGTGGCTCCCCTAAATCCCAGCATTAAGGAAATTAGCTACGCATACTGAATTTAATTAAACAAATGATAAATACAACAATCGAATTAATCATAATTAAGGAGTATGAATAATAAGCAAACATAAACAACGAGGAAATAAGCAATAGCGAATACAGATGAAAATAAAGGAGAGAAACTTAAGAAATAAAGATTAATTAAAATACCGAGTGAAAATAGAATGATTGCAAGTTCCTAGTTCCGGAAAACAAAGAAACAAAACAACGTAAAGTGTTTTTGTGTAAAAATCAAGATCCCATATCACTGTTCCTAACCCTCTCTTAAGTAGCAAGATGCGTCTTAACCTAAAAAAACTAAGGGATATTCTACGGTGTACCCCTATATTTTTCGGTTTTCTATGTTATACCCCTACATTTTGAAATTCTATAGTATACCCCTAAACTTCTTACTTATTCTCCATCATGACCTCCTTCAAATCTCCATTAACATTATCATTATAAAACAACCATAATTTAACCTTTATTTTGACTTATTAATGTTGTATCACCATCTTATACGAGAAGCATCACAAATCACTTTTAATAAACACAAACTACTATTAAAAACCTCTATTATGAAGCATGAAATGATAATGGCGATTTGATGAATTTGAGTTAAATTCGTATACTATTTGGTGGGTTAATGGTAATTTGGCGAACTAATAAGTAAATGTGTAGGTTGCCGAGTAATTGGAATGATAAATAGACGACTTAATAGATCAATTAAGAAATTGAGCTAGCAAAGACAATGAATAAGGTCATTGTATAATATAGAGTTTAGGGGTATATCATAGAATTTCGAAAATGTAGGGGTATAACATAGAAAATCGAAAAACTCGAGGGTATACCATAAAATATCCAAAAACTAACTAATGGGCCGAGTTAAACAAGTTTAGAACTCGCCTAAATACAGAAACAGTCGATCGACTAAAGTAGGGAGTCGATCGACTAAAACGGAAGTCAAAATAGTCGATYGACTAAAACATCGAGTCGATCGACTAAAACTCCAGCACAACAGCTTCAGTCTTCACTCCAGCCGTGTCTACACTTATCCATACGCATCCCAAGGTGAWGGATCCAAAGCTCGACTCTACTAGCTTACGAAATGCAGCTCTGGGGATAGGTTTAGGCTTGATTATACGCATTTGGGTCCAATCCTGCATTAAATACAAAATAACCCAAAGTAGTCTATTCGAAGGGAAATTGTAGCTTATCGCTACTGAATATGCATAGAAATGCGTGCCAAAAGAGCATAAAAAGTATATGTAAAATGCACGCATCAAGGAAAACGAAAGTGAGAAGCAAATAGATTATTTTTTAAGAATCGGGATCTAGAGAACATTAGCAAAAATTTCATACTCGAATTATCAACAATGTCGTTGTCAAACACATATGCAAACGAAAGAGATGAAGAATTGCCCCATGGTGAAGCTGCTAAAAGAAGATATTCCATAGCTTTATTGTAAATTTTGGTTAATTTTAGGAAAGTAGTTTAGCAACAATGGTTATGTTGGCCAATAATTTTCTAAATTGGTTACTTTGGCGAATTTTTTTGCTCTTATGGTTATTTTGGAAAAAGAGTCAGGAAATAAGGTCAATCAAGCATATACTCCGTATAAGACTTGATTTCATGGCTCACTTTGTAGAGAATAGGACAATAATGCCCAAAATAAGTTGATGCAAAATAAGCTAAATGAGGAAATAAATGCTAATGAAAATAAGGACTTAAAAAAAAGGGACGTACTTTTTCACATACGGATTTTACTCTCACATACGAATTTTACCATAATACCCTTGTCACTTTTTTTCATCACACATCCAATTGTTTTTTTTCTCTCAACCTTCATCCCCTTGAACACCAACCAACCACCAACTCCTTTCACCACACCTCCNAATGTGAAATACTACTGAGATTGAATCAACCGTGACTTGTAGTTATAAGAGGGAAGGGAAAAGGTTGAAAATGTGAACGAAGTGCATCATAAATACGTCGTCATGTCTTTAAAAAATGGCCGGAATATTCTATTTTTTTGGCCTAAATCCACTTAAGGTACCAAAATGTGAATGAAATGCACATTAAGGTATTAAGTTTTAAAAAACTTTTCAYAAGGTGTTAAGTTTTAAAAAGTGCAACATTAAAGGATGTTTTCATCAATTGATCCTATTGATAATTATACCCTTGTTATTTCCACTCACTTCTCTCTAATTTGTCCTCTCATCTCTCTCTATTTTGTCTTCTCGTTTCATCTCTCACCAAGCACGACCGTCAACCGCCACCGTCAATCGTCATACATAAATTAAAAAAACATGTACTGCATAAAACTTTTTGGAAAAGGAAAAAAAGGAAAAAAACTACACCATTGACCACAGGGGCGGATCCAGGATTCAAATATACGGTGGGCTAGAAACTTTACTCATTGTTAATTTTTTTTT
>VHZZ01006897.1:16298-30068 GCA_009801015.1 Silene noctiflora | reverse complement strand
AAGAAAATCGGAATTTTTCTTTTGTTTTGCATGCATAAGATCCTAGATTAATTTTATGACTAAATTAATAATCCACATATGTTATATGTAAACCAATGAGATTAATGAATTTCCTTCAAAAATAAGATAAAATCCAACAACTAAAGAACAAACAAAACCGTGCTCCCCGGCAACGACGCCAAAATTTAAAGAGGTTGTCACCAACCTATCAAAAACAAATTCCCTAGAAACACAAATTAATGTAGTATTTAGGGGTCGAATCCACATGGAGTACGGTGGTTGTTAATTAGTTGTTATGGGACGAATTTAATCTTAGTCGATCACGAATTACGTAGATTGGTTGATTTATGCAAAGTAAAATATAAATGCAAACAATAAAGTAAAAGACGTCTAGGGGGTCGGTTCATACATGCAAATTGACATTTAGAAAGATATTAAATTAGTGAGTCACAAATGATCATCTAGGCCTAAAGATACCCAGCTTTCACTATTAGCATCAAGCCTTAAATTGGGTCCTAACAAGCTTTCATTATGAGCTAGGTCGATCCACTACACATGTTAGTTCTAATACATTTCCGTGCCTCTCGACTTATAGAACGTATAATGGATTTTAGTCAAAGATTATGGCCATTAGTCATAGACTAACATAAAAATGCAAACATGGTAGAGATGATGAGTGAACAACCAATTAAACAACTTGCTTTATTTATTAATATGCATGACTCCCCTAATCCCTAGACTAGGAAATTTAGCTACTCATGTGAAGGAAAATGAAAATGCTAAATAAACATACAAACATAATGTAAAACTATAATGTAGAATGGAACTTGTAAATAATATGTAAAACTACAAAGTAAACAACATAAATAAAATGAAAACTAGAAAGTATTACCGTAAATGAAAATGAGGAACATGAAAGAAATGAATAACTTGAATATGAAGAAGAAAAACTAAAAGAACTTGAATTGAAATTGTAAATAGAATTTTTTGTGACGATAATGAAATACTAATCTAAACTAATCTAAACTAAACTAACTACTATTATTTAGAGAGAATTATAAAGAAATATGTGTAAGAAGCGATGTCTCGAAGTGTAGCATAGGGCTCCTATTTATAGGTGTAATAGTAACGGATGGAACTTGGGATCTGCGGCCCCGATCAGGGGTGCCAACCCCAATCGGGGTCGTGGCTTTCTAGCCCGGCCTCCTTAATTCCTCACTTAAATGCTATGGAATCCAATGTTTGCGGTTTTATACTTCTTTAAGCGTCCGATTAAGAGCTTCAATATTARCATCCAATGTGCTTTAGCATCCAAAGTCTCCACCTAATTTGGACTTGAATTTGGGCTTGATTTTGCATTTAACTTCATTTGCATTTTTATTCTTTGATCCAAAATTATTTCCATGCAAAACCCATGAAACATACTACACTTAGTCCATTACTTGCTCTTGAGTTAGCCATGTACTCTAGCTTGCATATTTAGTAGATTTTATCTCCTAAAAGCCCAAGTACCTACAAAACATGTTGTAAGTGCTAAATGACATGAAAACTAGATCTAATATGAGGGGTTAAAATATATAAATAAAGCACTTATCAACTCACCGCCTTGAGTCACCCAACCCAGGTCTGGGTCTCAACAGTCACGACGAAGGGGTTAAAGATTTCGTGTGACCCACGGTTGTAAGTCAACAAACAACAACGACAACCACAAGCAAAATTAACCCTTCCCACCGGTCATTGGTGGTCTAGTCAGAGGTTCGGTCAATCCATGGTGGCCCACGGCGTAGTTAGGTCATACGGTGTTCAATTACTAGTTATATAAATTAATTACAATACGAGTTATATTATGAGACGGTTTTATAAGCTTACCTTGAGGCAAATTATTCAGATCTAGAGAACCCTTATTTTCCCTCTTAAATGCTGCCTTGAGATCCTTTGTGACAATTAGAGTCTTTATGGGATGGTTTGGTTGCTTATATAGTAGTAGGGTAAAGCAATAGGAAACTTATTATTATTATATTATATTATCATTATTATTTACTTATTATTAATTATTATCAATTACTACTATTATTATTAATATTATAATTACTATTACTATTAGTAAACACGGCCCAATACACATGGCCCACATCCATTCCCGACTTATCCATCATTTTATTAAATTATTCCGTCTCACAACATAATTCTATAATTTATAAAACATATTTTAAAACACATTTTAATAATTCCACTGTCTGACTAACCACTAACCAAGTCTTAAAATACGAGTTATTACATGGGTCACATGTTCATCCGACACAAATTAACTAATATAACCCACGAAATAAGGGTACACACCCGATATTTGGTCAAATATTAACAAAACAAGGGCCTCAGCAGGCCACTCAGCCGAGCAAGCGACACTCGGTCGAGTGAACGGAGCACTCGGCCGAATGTCACTGACCGAAATAGATTGTTCCCAAAATCGTCCTAAGCTTACCTTTATCATTATACCAACATAAATAACTTCCAATGGTGACTAACACGTTGTCGATTAGACGGGTCTAGAATAATATCTTGGCCTTATGGTCACCATTACAACATAATCAAAATAAATATCCAAGTTGTACGATCGACATAATCATGACATTTCAAAATTCGCTTCACTACATCATCGTTCAAGTAAATACCACAACAAGACCACTATGCATAACATGGGTGTTTCGCTGCAAACTAGAAGACAATTTCGCAAGCAACATCTATGTTACTACCCATAGGATTGGGGTCTCATACAACCACTTCCACACATGTACATGCATACNCTGCAAACTAGAAGACAATTTCGCAAGCAACATCTATGTTACTACCCATAGGATTGGGGTCTCATACAACCACTTCCACACATGTACATGCATACTTAAATTAAACGATTATACCATATAATACAAATGATCAAATTCTTAAACGATATAATTGAACTCCCGCATTACATATTACAGACTCAAAATTTCCAACCATGAGGATAAACTCGGTAGTACTATATCCACAACTTTGTCCCACAAAAGAACACTCCCGAAAAACGACACCCCCAAAAAACCGACTTTCAATGGTAACCTCGACTCTTTATCTCAAAATAACACTCCCGAAAAACAACACCCCTGCAAAACCGACTCTTTATATCAAAATAACATCCCCTGAAAAACCGACGTTGGTATAATAATATAACCATTAATTACCATATCACACGTGTTACAAAGACGCCCAAGTATTTTCACCATTCATTTCTTACTACGACTTCTACTAGATATCTTTCACCGTTCGACCTAATTGATCACCTTAAGTTCCATATAGTCACCATCTTTTCAATTCTCATTAATGCTTAATTCCAATATACATATCCCCACAACTATGAACAACCCAATCATCGCCTTATTCTATCCTAAAGTACCTCAATTGTTTTCTCGTTATTTTCCCCAACTCAAATCTCGATTATTTATCAACCGAAATTCCTAAATCACACTCAATAGCAACATCCCTCAACATGCAATCCATAAGTTCGAATCATTAACAATTATTCAACCTCGATTACACAACACTCATCACTCATAAGTTACCTCGTACCATCATCTTAGTCAACTCAAGACCCTTTACGTAAGCTAACTCACTTTTTTGTACTCCCAATTTCAAACATAAATTATATATAAAATTCACTACCAATCTTTCATTTTAATCTACTGAACACACCCCTAACTTTGGATCACAAGGTAACACTTCCTTAGTTACAAAATACTACTACTAGTGGAATAGATTTATTCCTTAAACGCCAACTGGTCCGCCATTGACTCTTTATATCCCTCAATCCCCATACTTTACTTTGATAACCTACACTCATAGACATTCCATCTCCGTTCACTATTTTCCTGTTCACGTTACTTATATTATTACCTAATCGAGCCTAGCTCAAGTACTACAATCATTTAAAGCCGAAATTAATGCACGACATGATGACTCTCTTTCAAGACAATACACAACAAGTCTAATGGCATCAAGGCTTTTGACATGATTAAACCAATAATGAAACATGAAATCAAAACCTGACATGAATGTTGGGTATAAAAGAAATTTTTGGGGAAAATTCAAGGTAAAATTTTCCAATTTAGGATGATACCATGCATTATTAATAAAATTGTAATTTTACGGAACAATTAAACTACGTAATAAGTACAAAAACTAAATCCGGGCACAATTACTACCCATTATCGAGATTTTAAGAGTCTTGGACAGAAATAAATCACGATATAGGACAATATCTGACATTACCAACCACATTTGGGGTACAAAACACAATCAAGACAATATTTAGTTCGAAAGAAGCCAAAAATCCGGGTAGGTATACTACCCATTTTCAAAAAACAAATAATACAGATAAGTCTCTTTTGTAAGACTTCACAAGGCATTATAATCAAAGATTAGGATGATAATGAACAAGTGAAGTACGGTAAGAGTACAAAATCAAGGTTCATGTGTGTTTGTGATGAGATTTTCAGACACTTACGAATTCTAAAACRGAAACTTTCTCAATATATGGTCTCATAGAATTTTGGTAGTAGTASGTTATCGTTACATGTGATAAACAAGGCATGTGGGAGTATAAAAAACGAAATTCGACTCCTTGAGTAATTACCATGTGTGAAAATTTGACCCATTTTAAGACAAAATTTCCATCTTAAACCTTATTTGATAACACCCCATGAAATTATTGAATAACATTATCATTAAACCATGTTTGACATGTATCAATCAAAATATCGTCATGAACCACGGGTATCTTGAGGCTCCAAAACAAGATTTTCAAGATACAAATGTTGTTTTTAAGTCAACTTATGGCTTTACTAGGGAAAATGGTGGTCTCTTAGCATATTCAAACCAAGTTTTATGCATAAAATCAAAATTTGGGCATGGTCTCCCTTAAAATCTGAAAATTTAAGACGGTCATAAGACAAAATTTTCTCACATATAAAGCAAGATCTATAACTAACAACAAAGGTTTGGCCTTTGTTGATCAACTATACCCAACAACAAACACAAGAAACTCAATTATTGACCCACCATCATCATTTCGAGCTCAACAATGGTGAACAAAGCTTTAACACAAAAATTTCATTTTTAGCAATAACAATGGTATAAAAAGCTTACTATTATCATGAATTACATATAAACATTCAATTAGTCATCAAACTTTAAGTAAACTAGTGTAGATCTAAAGAAAATCAAATTGGGGAAAAGTAACAAGGAATAAAATAAGCTTACATTGTTAAATTAATGGGATAAGAGGAAGAAAAGTAAAGCAATGAGATGAAATCTAAGCTAATAGA
This sequence comes from Silene noctiflora, assembly GCA_009801015.1. Taxonomy (NCBI): domain Eukaryota; kingdom Viridiplantae; phylum Streptophyta; class Magnoliopsida; order Caryophyllales; family Caryophyllaceae; genus Silene; species Silene noctiflora. The sequence continues at coordinate 24,711 of VHZZ01006897.1, read as the reverse complement.
ACAATAATGGAGGTTTTTGGTTGAGTTTTTGGTGAGAAAAGTGATGAAGATACGAGGATAAGAGTGAAATAAGAAGAGAAGAAGGGGTGTCGACCGAGTTATTCTAACCTGTGTAACTCACTCGGTCGAGTGGATTTTCCAGTACTGAACTAATGGTTATGGGTTTTCCACTCGATCGAGTCAGCGGTCCACCCGGTCGAGTGGCACTTCACTCGGTCGAGTTGGTCCTCATACTCGATCAAGTAGCACTGTAAGGTCGAGAAATTTCAATTAATATCCGAACAAAGCATCCTTGCAACAAAATAAGAGGTTTGGGAGTCCACCGACTTGCGGTGACTTACCCCGGGTCAGCTTATACGGCAGTGTACTTGCCGTCCACAACACATTACCTTATACTCATAAACATTCTACCAACAATCATTATCATTCTTACTTCTAGTGATAACACTAGCAATTCAAACACGTATATGATACTTACATGCCAAGATTCGGGGCTAGTGCCCCTCATGCATAGACACACAAACCACAATTCTCCTGAAAACATGTTATATCCACAATTCTTTCATCCAACTTCCACAAATTATCATATTCCGTGTCATATACAAACACATGCTATCAAAATGCATCCTTTACCACAACATACATGCAACTATACCGTGATTCACATAGCTATCCCATACATACACCCATCCACGTGGTGACCAACAGAGCCAATAGGCACTAGTTTTGGCATGAGGGCGCCTACCCATCCAAAACCGATCTCCTATCATACTCATGTCAGGTTCATTTTATTAGACACTCCTAAATTCATTTTTGTTCATTGGTTTAGGTTCTAAAATCGTCGCTCTGATACCACTTTGTAACACCCCGATTATCCGGCCAAGATAATCGAAGCATTACTATCTCGGTTGCCCGAGGTAGTGTTTCAAAACTCCAATAAAAGAACATTTTATTAATAATGTAAGTTTAAGGATTACAAAAACATAAATAATAAATAAAACTCATCTACTACGACCTCTATCTCGTGCCTACTAACTCGACTCCAAATCTCGTAGCGCGGCCCCAAGTCCCGAATGCATCATATAGCCTGCAACCAACCTGATCCTCATATGATTGGAAATATCATATGGATTGACACAGGCCACCCCGGAAATAGGTGACATTTAACACATAGAAACAAACGGTTAGTTTCGATAATATAAACATATATGACACGACAAAGAAATACGACTATACGACATGACAATGGAATGCATGAGGCACAATCTCCAACTACACCATACCAGTACCGGGACACACCCAAATGTACCCAAAACCCGGTGAAGGCACCGCAACACCGCTCACCAAAATAGCCGGACCGAAGCCCGTAAAAGGTACTCCGGACACATCAGTGGTACCGGGACCGAGAGCGACTCAGATCCCCTGCTACACGACGTGACTCAACCTCACATGTCCCTTTATAACTCAAGCCATTAATGTGCACATCCCTCTTGAAGTGAGAAGCTCCAAGAGGCGACCCGAGCATGAGACGGTCTCATAACCGCCTCACGCCTCCATAATAGTCACAACATCACCACCACCAATCTCCAACAAGGACACGGGACATATGAATGCAATTATGAACACAATACCGAATATAACCCTTTATTCAACATATTATCAACATACCATGGTGTAACCATATATCCAAGAGTCTCAACTCTCAAGTCAACTCAACCAATACCATATGATTATGCAATTTTGACTCATACATGAACTCACATCAACCTTAATTACCATGTGAATGCAAGACTACTCATATCATAGAATCTAGTGATAAATGCATATAAAACCCATATACAATACCGAAACCAAGTAGGATTAACGTACCTTTTAGCATTCTTCAACAAGCTACACAAATCAAACTCCATTCCATCTCATAAAACCGTCTCATCCTACAATCATCACATAATAACTATCACAATACATCCTATACTACCATACTAACCAAAACCCCTTATTAATACTCAGTAATTACCCATTAATCTAATTAAAATCACTAATTACTGAAATATACAAAAAACCCCCAAAAGTTAGGGTTAAAGGAGATGTTAGACCTACTTACAATGGTGAATGTATGGTGAGTGAGGTTTAATAATCTTTAATCCAAGCTTAGACTCCATAGAAACATGTTTTGGGAGGATTTTAGAGAGAAAGGAGAGAGTTTAGAGAGAAAAGGAGAGGATAAGAAATGAATTAGGGTTAGGGGCGAAATATAATTTATCGGGTGCTGCCAGTGCCACTCGGTCGAGTGACTCGGTCTACTCGGCCGTGTGGACCTACTCGGTCGAGTGAGTCATGTACTCAGCCGAGTCAAACCAACTCGGTCGAGTAGACGCTCTACTCGGCCGAGTCCACCCTACTCGGTCGACTACTAGCTCACTCGGTCCACTTCTAATCTTCACTCGGTCTTGTCTAAGCTCCACTTGATCTATTGTCAGGTCAAATCTTACTCTCGTATGGCTCTCACGCATCCCAAGGTTTCTCGTACAAATCCTAAAATATCCCGGTAATACACCCTAGGTTATGTTATACTAGTATCGTTTATCTCATGAGCTAAGATCTAGTCAAGAGTTTGCATTTGAGTCACCTTATCCAACCCTATGATGTGATATGGACTCGATTAACTTGTCTAGGGGACCTTGATTGACTTGGTGTTTTGGAATCCCAAAAATACCTTTCATGAATAAATTTGTAATGCTCATTTCCATGTTTTTGTTGTGGATTAATTTTAATTGCCAAAGTGAACCTTAATTGTATTGAAATGTTGAAATGTCACAAAGTGAGTTATATTTGATGGAGGCRTACCACTTCGATGTGCTTTGGAGAGGGATCCATTGAATTGGGCCCCCACATGGTTGTGAATTCAACCACCCAAAGACAAAGTGACTATCACCCCGAAAAAGCTATTGTCTAGAGGTTAACCGGTTGCCTAATAAGCGATTGGCGAAAGAAAAGGACATTAGCAAGCGAGGGACAAACCCCATATAAAGTTTTGAAATGTGAAAGTTGAAATGAGTTCAAGTTTTAAATGCTAGTCAAATCCACTTTTGTTTAAAGAATTGAGCATTTCATTTCCAAAACTTTTTGCTATGCCACCTTGTTGAGCTTGGGACGATCCTTGACCTTTAAATTTGTAGAGAATCTGAGACTTGTCATGTCTTATACCACTAAAATCATATGGATCATATTTTCATCCCATCCGATCGCCCTTGACGAAAGCATTTAGTGATTTTTGACAAAAGTAGCCTAGTTTAACACCATTAGGAGGTGACTTGTTTGTATCCTCTTAGACTTAGTGGCTTGGAGAACTAGTATCTATGATGTTGTGTGTACCCTTTTAGTGCTTCCCTTTTAGTTGAATTTCCACCACTTAGATGAGGAAAGTGGTTATTCTTTCTGTAGATGCATCCTTTGCTTTGTTTATGTGCTCCATGTAGGATGCATCGCCATTTTGGCAAGCCCAACCTTGCCTTGCAAGAAATAATCCTACCTCATAGATGTCTTGTTGTGAGTTGAAGGGGGGAAGGGGTCATAGTTCTAGTCACCTCTTTACTCGGCTATGTTATTAGAATAGTTTAAATAAGGGTCATAGTTCTAGTCACCTCTTTACTCGGGATGAGCAAAGGTTCGGTTTGGGGATATTTGATATGACTCGTACTCACGCACATTTAGTCTCCTAACTAGCCTCATTCCACATGCTTTTACGTGATTATTAGGGCCGTTTCTTGTCTTTAGCTTCTTATTTGCTATTCTATGAGGTTTTGTGCCTTTGGTAGGAGAAAAACATCAACCTTGCTTAATTGGAGCTAAATTGATCGTATCCAACGACCAAGCATCAAAGATGAGACCAAGACTCAAGGCCTTAGTCAATAAAATAAGACTTGGGCTGATTTGGATGCTAACTCCTCTCGAGTTATTGTTCAACAATGACGACAAAGGATCGACTACAAAAGGAAATCGCTCGGACCCAAATGAATAATTAATTTTTTAGCCCTGAAATTATGCTAGATGAAACGGCGTCAAAAAATAAAGTGGTCTAGGCTTTTGAATCACTCCAATAGGAGTCCAGATGAGGAAATGACGTCCGTTTTACAATCCAAGCTCAAATAGGCCAACTGCGCACCAACTCGCGCGAGTCCTGCTCATCTCGCACGAGCTGACCTTCAGCTCGCACGAGTTCCCAGAGCTCGAGCGAGTTCTCCAACAGAGTGATCCTTTTTCAAGCTAGGACTCCTATGAGTTGTTCTGGCTCTAGCAAGTCTTTGGACTTCCTCAAGGGGTCTAATCGTCATTTAAGCCCTTAATCAACCCTAATCTTGTATTTACTATATATAACTCATTTGTAATAATTTGGAGATAAAGCCTCTTTAGATTAGGCTAAGCCGTTAGATTAGAATGCTATCTTAGATTAAGAGTAGATTAGTCCTTAATCTTTCAACAATTGTTCTTTACACTTTCAATAGTTTACACTAAGTGACAAGTCTCCCTCTTTATTCAAGGATTCTCATTTAGTTATTTTCATCTCTACTTTCCAAGTTGATACATATCTTCTTTCATTAATCCTTTGTTATTTCCTTTACTTGTTCATCATGTTTATGTATGCTTGTTAAGATGGGTGACAACATTTATGACATGCTAATCATGATGTGTAGTGAGTAGTCCTCTAGCTAGGTTTAGTGAGGGATTAGGGGAGTAACCATGGGTTAGATCTATACTTGATGAGTTCATATGAATGTTTGAATGTTGTGTTTTCACTTATGCACATGTTATGTTTGATGAAATGCTTGATTGATAACCTAGCATGATTCTCTATCCTTTCAACAAGACCTCTAAAATATAAATCAACTCAAGGATTTTTAGACCATGCATATAGTTGAATAGGGAGAACGAAGTCGTTGTAGGTGTCGTAAAGCTATAAGCTCGGGTCCGGGACCTAATCTCTCTAGGGATTGTAAGACATAAATCAACTCGATCCCAACACAACCACAATCGTTTATCAGATTCATTACTATGTTCATACCATGTTTCCCCTATGAACCCATGACACTCTGGTTCTTGTTATTTCATTTGCTTACGTCTCTATTTACTTACTTGTTATTTCATTTGTTTACATCTTTACTTTCATTGCTTGTGTTTACCTTTCTTGCTATTTACTTGCTTTCATTAGTTTGGACCTTAAACCCAATCCTAATTGTGACACCCATTGTACAACTACATCTTGATTGAATGATTTGAATACCCCCGTCCTTTGGGTTCGACCTCTACTTAATTGCTATGCTAGTTTGTTGAGATATAAATGTGTTTGATGGCGAACAACGACTCGCTCTATCAATGATTTAGTCATTCATATGGTACGTGTTAATATATGTGAAAATTTGATGAAAAGAGTGATATGGATAACGTGTTTTAAGAGTGGTTATTAGGTGTTGGCGTGTGAAGGGCATTAATCCCGTCCTTGGCATTTTAATACCGCATATATATTTGGATTTCACTAGTACTAGAGTTACAGTGTGAGTTGTAATGGTTATAAGTAGAGTAGTCGCTAGTATAAGAGTAGTATTTCTTAGTCAGAAATTACAAACCATAGAGAGGCACCCAACCGAGTGAGAGCTGGTACTAGGCCGAGTATAAGTCACTCGACCGAGTGAACCCTAGTACTCGACCGAGTGGACCAATTTCCAGAAACTGCGACCTAGTGGAGAAGGGCACTCGACCGAGTGGACAAGCACTCGGCCGAGTAGACTCTGCACTCAACCGAGTGCCATTTTGTGGGCTGTAAATTTCGTGATATTTGTATTATTAACCTATCTTATCTTATTTCTTGCATTTCTTCATCTTTTCTCATAACAAAAGTTACCAAAATCTCCTTAAAAAATTTCCAAAAACTCCATTGTTGATGTTTGTAGCTTGGATTTAAGCTTTCTACTTCATTTTACTCCCTTAATTTTGTTAATTTCACCATGTAAGTGATGTTCTTTTTCCTCTTAATTTTCCCCAATTTGATTTTGTTTAGGTCTACACTAATTTCTTCAAGTTTTGTCAATTAATTGTGTGCTTTTGTTTAATTCATGTTAGTAATTAGCTTTCTATACCATTGTTGTTGTCAAATATCAAATTTTATGTTGAATTTTGCCCCAATTTTCTTCTTCTGTTTTTTTTTTATATATATATGAACTCGAAAATATGTGTTTTCTTGAGTCAACAATTTGGTTTTGTGTGTGTTGCTTGGTTTAATTGTTTAACAAGGACTTAACCTTGGTTGTTAATGTTAAATCTTGTCTTACATTTGAAGTTTTATCTTAAAGTCCAACCCCAAAGCTTTAGAATTTTAGTATTCATACCAAAATTTTAATTATTGCTTTTAGAATGTGGTTTAATTGCGTCATCATGTTTCAAACTTTGTTAGCAATGTCATGTATGGTCTTAAAACTCGGAATGTGTTTTAATATTTCCCCCAATATTTTCGAAAAATGGGTAGGATACATACCCAAGCCTTGATTCCCTTGTTTCCATCTTGTCCTAATTGTGTCACAAAACTTCAATTTCTGTTAGTAATGCTATGTATTGTCTTAAGTTGAGAATTTCACCTCAAAAATTATGCCCAAAATTTTGGTTTTCTCATGTGTGAAAACTTGGCTTAATTGTGCCATGAGATTATCTTTTTTAATTAGTGAAGCTGGGCATCGTCTTCAAACGAAAATTTTGTCTTGAAAGTTTGACTCAATTTTCGAAATCCACTATGTTTGTGACCAACTTTTGATTTCTCCTTTCGTATCTTAAGCATGGTTTAATGGTGTTTTAAGGCAATAATGTTTATGAGTAGTGCTATGACAAGGTTTGAGTGAAAAATTTGTCTTAAAATTTTTGACCAAACCCTTTTTTTTGAAATATCCTGTGTACATCACTAAATTTTGATTTTTATATTTGAAACATGGCTTAATTGTCTCATAGTACCCCAATTTTTGTTAACAGTGACATGTGTGGAAAATTATAGTGTTGATGCTCAAATTTTGATTTTGTGCTTAATAATTGGTTAAATTGCGCCGCAAGCTTACAATTTTGTTAACAATGCATTGTATTATCCCAAATTGGAAAATTTTATCTTAAATTTTCTCTGAAATTTTACTTTATATACCCAACATTCAACCAAAGTTTTGATTTCATGTTTCATAATCGGTTCGATTATGTCAAAGGCCTCGGTGTTCACTGACTTGTTGTGTATTGTCTTGAATTAGAGTTATAATTTTGTGTAATTTCACTTAACTTCGTTTTCCTTATGTGCCTTGAAGGTCCTGAACACAAGGCATGTGTGTTATTAGGATTGATGTGCGCTTATTCTTTCGATATGAATTCGAGTCGTGTAAGTATGTGTAGGAGAATGCTATTAGTTTCAACTCCAAATGATTGTGGCACTTGAACTCGGCTTGATTAGGTAGTGATGTAAGTATTGTGAATAGAAAATAGTGAAGAGAGATGTGTTGTACATGAATATATGTTGATATGGCACAGCATGGAGATTGAGGGATATAAAAGGGTAATAGTAAGCCAATTGACTTTTGAGGGAGAAACCTTTTCACTAGTAGTAGTATTTTGTAATCAAGGGAGTATTATTATTTCGTGTTCTAGAAGCGTTGGTGCATTAGAGGATTAACTTGAAGGGTTGTATTGTAGATTGGTAGGTAACCTACGTTTGGGAGTTTAAAGTGCTAGTAAGAGACCTAGTGTAACACCCTTATACACCAAGGTACCTTAACAAGGACTACCCCAATGTATAAAGGTGCTACCATCTCGGTTTCTCGAGATAGTACGTATCATAGTAACCATAATGAAACAAATTAAAAGTAATGACTTTAAGTAAAAGGTTTACAGCTCCAAAAATACAAGTCTTAACTAAAAAGGTGATAAAAAATTAAAGTGGCAAAACATCTAATATGCGGAAGCTAACTACAACTGGTGACTCAGCCCGTCCAATCCCGTGAGCTACATTAGTAATCATCACCTGCTAAGCGAACTGCTCACCATACCCGAATGGATCACCACAGTTTTGAAAACATAAAATGGGGTCAGCCAACTGTATAACAATATAACATATCATAAGTATAACACCCCCATACACCAAGGTGCCTTACCAAGGCCACCCTAGGCATAAAAGTGTTACCATCTCGGTTACCCGAGGCAATGTATATCAAATAGACCATAAAAAAACATACTTTAGATAAATATGTTTAACTGGTTACAAATCCAAATACCCAAAACTGCCTAATAAAAATACAAATGTTCCAAACGGCAAACCAACTAAAAGTAATAAAATGTTCAAGACACAGCGGAAGACTTCTAGACATCTCGTGGTGACACAACCCAACTATCCCAT
>VHZZ01006896.1:69612-81582 GCA_009801015.1 Silene noctiflora | reverse complement strand
CTTGCCTTTCGTTTATGACTAGTTTCATATTTTATAATTTCGTTATAATCCTAAAATAATAATTTCTTGATGATATATACGGATATATCCTATAGTTAGACCCTTTGGGAAGGACGGATTTGGAATTATTTTGTATCTGAGTGTAACACCCCCATACACCAAGGTGCCTTACCAAGGACTACCCCAATGTATAATGGTGCTACCATCTCGGTTTTACGAAATAGTGCACATCATAGAAACCATAATGAAACGTAATAAAATAAATACTTATTTAAAATGGTAACAAATCTCAAAGTTAAGATACAACTCAATCCAAAAAGGTGATAAAAACTATGATAATATCTGACGGAAGCTAGACTACAACTGGTGATGACTCAGCCCTGCCAAACCCCGCAGCAACATCAACATCCATGATCACCTGCTAAACCAACTGCTCACCATCCCCGAATGGATCACTACAGTTTTGAAAACATAAACGGGGTCAGCCAACTATATAACAATATAATATAACAACAAAGCATAAACATCCACGGTAACTGTAACCATCATCTCCATACTCCAAAGTAACCAGTAACCGACTACACACCAAGGTGTGTAGCCCTGTGAGATTACCCATCGCAACAGGTAATCTACACCGCCAATGGGGACCGCAACCTTACCACCAAAATCCCACTCATCGCAACGAGCGAACCCAACTCCATTAATGTGCACATCCCTCTTGCGTCGAAAAACACAAGAGGCAAACAATGGGGGTGAGACCATCCCTCGAAATGGCTCACAACAACAATATACTATCATCATCATAACTCATTCACATAATAACCACAAAGACCGTCACATTATAATCATATTGATATACAATCAATTGAGTAGGAAAACCATACCTGAGTAGCAATCCACGCGATACAGCAAACTGTCTAGAAGGCTTCCTCTACAAAATATCCTCCTAGAATTATGACAATCAATCAATACAATGGAATATACAAGAAAATATCCAAAACCCCCGAAATACCCAGTTAGGGTTTCTTCAATCTAACTAAAACAATAAAAGACCATGCTAGATAACTTACCCCGATGATTACGAACGCAACGATGTGAAAATCCCCAAAAGTGACGATGGATTGATAGAAATAGAAGAGAAGCAGTAATGTTGTTTTGTTTTTGTGAAAAAGTGATTATAAACTGTTTAGTGAAATGTTTTAAGTTAATCTCACGCTAATTTAGTGAAATGTTTTAAGTTAATCTCACGCTAATTACATGCTTCCCGTTCTATTTATATCAAGCCGCGGAAAACCCGTAACAAACCGGACATTCGGTCGAGTACAAGACACTCGACTTAATAAGCCACACTCGACCGAGTAAGACACACTCGATCGAGTAAGACACATTCGATCGAGTAAGCCACACTCGACCGAGTATACACCCACTCGCCCGAGTGCACAACAAACAACATCTTGACAGAACACCCACACCAGCTACTCGGTCGAGTACCACCCACTCGGCCGAGTAGTCTACGATCATAAATCTGATGTATTACAGTCTTCCCTCCTTAAAACGAACTTCGTCCCCGAAGTTCAAACCCATACCTGTAAAAACAACACCAACGCTGACCAAAACCAAAACATACCCAAAACATACCCAAAACATAACTGAACCATGCCAAAACCGTGAACAACCAACCCGAACATACTCAAAACTGACCCAAAACTGGCCCAAAAACACACGCGATAATCTCCTATCCCCCTTAAAAGAACAAGGTTGCGTCCCCGTAACCAAACATACCTGATAAAAAAGATGCGGATATCGCTCCTTCATCGCCTCTTCCGGTTCCCATGTTGCTTCCTCGACATTATGATTGGTTCACAAAATTTTCAGCAACACTGTCTCACCATTCCTAGTCTTGCGCACCTTGCGGTCCAAGATCTCCCTTGGTACTTCCACATAGGTCAATGACTCATCCAACTTGATGTGCTCAACCTCTAGCACATGAGAAGTATCACTCACATACTTCCGGAGTTGAGACACATGGAAAACATTATGCACACGGTCATACGAATTTCTGGCCCAACTTACCCCTCTTGTCAAAATGCATCACCCCTCGCATAGGTGACACTTTCAAAAGAACCTTGTCACCCACCTGAAACTCGATGTCCCTGCGATGCAAATCGGCATAGCTCTCAATCATATCCTGCACCATATGTGGTCCTAAAACCACAACTTCAGCACTATCATCCCAACATATAGGACTCCTAAACCTCCTTATATATAGAGCCTTGAACGGGGCCATCCCAATACTGGTGTGAAAACTGTTGTTGTAAGAAAACTCAATCAAATCCAGTTTATCCTCCCAACTGCTACCGAACTCCATAACACAAGCTCTCAACATATCTTCTAAAGTATTAATGGTTCTCTCATTCTGCTCATATGTTGCAGGATGAAATGCCGTACTCATCTTCAAGGTAGTACCCATCAACTCTTGCAACTCCTGCCAAAATCGGGATATAAACCGCGCATCCCGATCTGACACAATGTCTTTTGTGATGCCATGAAATCTGACCACATTCTTTCTGTACCTATTAGCTAGCTGCAGTTTACTCCAAGTATCTTTCATCGTGATAAAATGGGCCGACTTCGTCAGTCGATCCACTATCACCCAAATTATATTGTTGCCCTGCTGAGTCCTCGGTAAACCCACAATAAAATCCATAGAGACAGATTCCCATTTCTACTCAGGTACCTCAAGAGACTGAATCTTACCTTGCGGTCTTCGCTGCTCCCTTTTGACCCTTTGACAAATCAGACACCTAACCACGAACTCAGCCTTGGATTGATAGGAATAGAAGAGAAGTAGTAACATTTTTTTTTGGTGAAAAAGTGATTAGAAACTATTTATGAAATGTTTTAAGTTAATCTCACGCTAATTACATGCTTCCCGTTCTATTTATATCAAACCGCGGAAAAACCGGTAGCGAACCGGACACTCGGTCGAGTACAAGACACTCGACCGAGTAAGCCGCACTAGAACGAGTAAGACACACTCGATCGAGTAAGCCATACTCGACCGAGTATACATCTACTCCCCCAAGTGCACAACAAACAGCAGCCTGACAGAACACCCACACCAGCTACTTGGTCGAGTACCACCCACTCGGCCGAGTAGCCTACGATCATAAATCTGATGTATTACAGTGAGACCTAGAACTCGACCTAGTAAAAGTCACTCGGCCGAGTGTTGGTGACACTCGACCGGTTGCGGTGTACTCGGTTGGGTATGCCAGTAATCGACCGAGTGCGTCAGCGTCAGCGTAATAATATGTTATGCGGAAGTCATGAACCCAAAATCATTTAATTTCTTTCTTTTTCGCAAAACCTAAAATTAGAACAATTTCTCCCTCTTCCTCGTTCCACCCTACCACCTTTTGAGCCTTCACCTAGGAGACCACCATGAGAGCGGATGTGCGAGTCGGCTTCGGTCTAGTCAAGAGTCTATCGAGTAAGTTAAGTCATCGTCACCATCCGTGGGTTTGGTAAGGGTTATGGTCGTTTGTTATAAGGTCATATCGTTGTTGTAGGTGTCGATGGCGGTTTTTCGTGTGCAATTGTATGATGAGTGGTGCTTGCTTGAGATTCGCTAGAGGTAGGGTTTCCCTACTCAGTTGATTGTATAATTTGTATAAGGTGTATTGCGATGGTTTATTGTGATTATGTTTATGATTGAGATTTATTGTGTTTGGTTAATGGATGTTGTTGTGGAGCCATTTTCGGGAGATGGTTCCCACCCCATGTTCGCCTCTTGTGGCTCCCGTCACAAGGGGGATATGCAAATTAATGATCCGGGTTCCCTTGTTGCGATGAGCGGGGATTTTGGTGGTAAGGCTGCGGTCTTCACTGACGATGTGGATTACCTGTTGCGATGGGTAATTTGGCAGGGCTACACATCTTGGTGTGTAGTCGGTTACTGGTTACAATGGAGTTTGGAGGAATGGTTGTTACAGTGTGATTGGATGTGTATTGCATTATATTTCTATGTTTGTTATATATATTGATTATTCAGTTGACTGATCCCGTTTAATTTTTTCAAACTATGATGAACCATTCGGGGATGGTGAGTAGTGTGTGTCTTTCAGGTTTAGTATGAATGCTCTCTTGGTGTAGCTGCGGGGTGTAAAGGTTGCATGACATAGAGTCAATCATTAGACGATAGTAGTGTCACCAGTTGCACCTTTTTACTTTTGTATAGTTGAGTTGTTATCATTTGTTCCGCTGTAAGTTGTAAACGAATTATTAAATGTTATTGGATGGTCTATTTGATATAGTTACCTCGGACAATCGAGATGGTAGCGCCCTTATCTGCTAGGGAAGGTCTCGTCAAGGCTCCTTGGTAAATGGGGGTGTTACAAAGTGGTATCAGAGCGACGATTTTGGAACCTGTAACCAATTAATCTAATGAATGTAGGGTGTCAATTTAAATGAACCTTGTGTATGTATGTTGGGAGCCCCTTATGTTTGATTTTGGGTGAGAAGGCTCTCTCATTCCAGAATCCCGGCCCCAATATGCTTAAACCAGTAACCTCAGGTTGGGATGTTGAGTTGGAAATTATGTATGTGTTTGTGTGCTGGATGTGATTTAAGTGCGTGATGATATGTGTAGATTAGTGTAAAGGTGATATGGGTATGCGGTGTGTATGATGTATGACTGTGTTAATAGTTGCATATGTTCCAGTAGTGAAGTATGGTTATGTATGTGGATGACGGACTGTTTTATTTGCATGAGCAGTTAGTAATGAAGTATGGAGATGTGTTATATACATAATGTATGTGCGAGAGCCTAGAGTATCGTTGAAATCATGTGTAACTGCGTGTCTTGAGTCGAAAGTTTAAACGATGTGTGTATGATGTAGTATAAGTCGAGTTGGAATACTTTAGGTAAGTCCATTCATGTGCTTGATATCTATGTGTTCTTAGCTTTGGCATGTCATAAGAACTAATTAGTGACGAGTTCTAGTACGCTTCTTAGACTTCGAATGACATTTTGTATTGCAGGAACACCGATGATGTAGATGTCAAACGTTTTCTTCGACCTTTTGGGAAACTCGACCGAGTACATAAGTGTACTCGATCGAGTTGTCCTTACTCGAACGAGTTCGTAGGCTACTCGACCTAGTTCGTGGAAAGCAGAAATAAGGTTGAATCTGCCAAATTCCAAAACTCGACCGAGTACTTGACACTCGACCGAGTACGGGATACTCGACCGAGTGTGACTCGTACTCGACCGAGTACCCCTGTTTACCCAGAAATCGTGTTTTAGAAATTTGGCTATCTATATGCTTTTTTCTCCTCTTATTTCGACATAAACTCTATTTTACTCACACTCAAACTCTCTCAAACTAGTTTTCCTCTACCAAAAAACTCGAGAAACTTGTGCAATTAGTCTTTCAATCCGCTTTGTTCATCCTTGAATTTAATTTTTCACCCAATTTGCAAGGTAACTTTACTTCTATTGTTTTCAATATGATTTGGGGTAGAAAAGTATTAACCAGAAAATGAAATTTTGATTTTTATGCCATAGAATCATGCTATAGGTGTTGAATTTCAATGAAACTTGCTTTAGATCTTGTTATTGATGCTATAAACCATGATTTTGAACCCAAATTTTATAGAAATTGATCCCAAAATTTTTAGGGTTTGCCCCCAAATTTTGATTTTTGTTACCCTAATTCCTCTTTTAAAGTTGAAAAAGGCTATGGGATGCTAACATTATCCTATTTTGCACTTGATTTTGAGTATTTTGAACGAAAATCCCGTCTTAAGGCTTCATCTTTTGAGTATACTAAAATCTAAAGATCTCTTTTGTTCTAATCTTAATAAGCCGAAATTTGTTGCTAAACTGTGTTGTTTCAGTATGCCGAGAGCCGCTGCCACCAAACCAACAAACAAGAGGACCCGAGCAGGTGTCGCCGCCGATCGAGGCCAAGGGAGCTAAAGATCTACGGTTCCCGCCGTGTCTCAATACCCATCGGTTTTTTTTGCTAATTTCAAACAAAGGGAAGTTTTTGTATCTTTGATGACCCGTACTCTAAAGGTAACTAGGTGTGTGGATGTTGGTATCTTGAAAGAGTTAGGAATTGAGGTGGACGTAAGGAACATCTTTGAGACCTTGAGTATGTTGGAGTTATATCGGCTTCGTATGCATTCTTACGAGTTCTTGACCTTAGAATTTGTGATCTCTTACTCTTATGATGAGGATGGTGAAACTGTTAGCTTTACGTTGATGAATACCAACTTTTGCTTGACTATAGATGATATAGCGGAGCAGCTGGGGTTGGAGAAGGGCACTCCGGATCTTTACCTCGATGTAGCCAAGGAGTGTGGGGCAAGTGGTTACCTTTCGTTGCTCACCAATACAGCACCAAGTGTCACTGCCATGTTGATCAACGATGAGTAGCATGTGACCTTAAGGATTTTCCTTCGAATGATGACCTGTTTAATCTACAAGAAAAGTGATGTGATCAAGTTTAACTCCTATGAAGTGATGTTGTTGATGTCCTATCTGAACCCTAAGCGGGAGGAGCGATTTTACTACAGTGCCCCTGCGATAGTATGTGATAGCTTAACACATATGGCTCAGTCTTCATACCGTCACCTTATTTGTGGTGCCATCGTGACCCGT
This sequence comes from Silene noctiflora, assembly GCA_009801015.1. Taxonomy (NCBI): domain Eukaryota; kingdom Viridiplantae; phylum Streptophyta; class Magnoliopsida; order Caryophyllales; family Caryophyllaceae; genus Silene; species Silene noctiflora. The sequence continues at coordinate 74,912 of VHZZ01006896.1, read as the reverse complement.
TTGGCTCAGAGGTTGATCAACTTCGAGCCTTCTCCTGAATTTCACGCCATGTTCAAGAGCGTGCGTACTATGGATAAGGATTACTTCTTGCATCAGAAGTGTTTGAGGGTGTTGAGTGACGGGACCTTGGCTTGGAGGGTGAGGGGAATAAGATGGATGAGACAACCTGACGCGGCCAACCTACTCGAGACCAACCACCTAGAGGGGTGCACCGACTACATGGCCTCTCCCTTTTAGACCTACCTTATTTCGGAACATGTACTTGAGGAGATGCCGGAGCCTACTTTGCTTACTAGTCATAGTAGGAGGGCGGGCCAACCACCCCGGGAGGCTAGGGGAGTGAGAGTGGTGAGAAAAGTGGCGGAGTAGACCCCGTATGTGCAGCAGGGTGCACCCATGTACCAGTATCCGGGTTACCCTACGGTCCATGATCCCCGGATACAGGTGAGTGAACTGACAGAGAGGTTGTCCAATACCTTGGTGTTGAGGAACATGCATGAGATGGTTCACCTCCAAAACGTGGGGACGGACCTAGTTCAACCGGTGTGGTGGAGAGGACCCGAGGATGATAGTGACGTCTTCCATTCATATGGAATAGATCAGTCTACTTGGGGAATGCCGGAGAGTTATGAGCGTGGGTGTCTTGCCGGTCTGTGGGGAGCTAACCAGGGAAGTCAGATGGACTAAGAGGGGAGATGGGTAGGAGGTGGTGCGTAGTAGGGATATTGGGGAGCTTATGATGTAGCTGGTTCGTCCGGTGTCGGGAACGAGGAAGCCATGGATGATGATGTGGGCACATACCCTTGAGATCCTCCTCTTGATGTCTTAATTATTTGTTGAACTTCTTTCGAATTTGGTGCCCTTGTGGTATGTAACTTTTTATGTGGTTGTTGTATTCGGCCATAAGGCCTAGACTGTTTGCGTATTTTGAGACCTTGGATATTTAATGTATGAATTATGGTGACCTTGGAGTCACGGATTGGTTTCTTTGCAGGTACGTATGTTAGTTACATGTGGGAAGTATTATGATCTGAGATACTCGGTCGAGTATACTGATCACTCGACCAAGTAGATTGAACTCGTCCGAGTAAAACTTTGTAGTCGACCGAGTACCGAGTATATCATTTTTGGGCTATCTTCTGATATGCGGCTACTCGACTGAGTATGCAGAGCACTCGATCAAGTAAAGTTTACTCGACCGAGTGCGTGTTACTCGACCGAGTACCCAATATTTATACCGTAGATTACATTCATGATTATGTTGCATAGTTGTGGTGTGACAATTGATGTATGAGAAAGTCAACTTTTGTGTCGCGTAGTCATGCGGGGTGGCCAGTAACATATTGGGTGATATTCTTTATCGGTTGTAGTAGTATGCGGTATATCATAGTTCAAGTCTTACCTTTGTGTTCGACATCATTATTTCTTAGTCCTTGCATGCAGTTATGTGAGATTGCATTGATCATTTTTCTATGTTCTCTAGTCGTTTTGTCCCATAAATCATGGGATGACTACGTGATAAGTTGAATCCTTTTCTTTTCTTCTATTCCTTTGACCTTCGTGAGGGTGAACTTCGGAGACAAAGTTCCTTTTTAAGAGGGGTAGAGAAATGTCACTTATGTTTAAAAAAATTTATAAAAATTGGTGTTTCCTTGGTTCTACTACTTGTCTTACTATGAAAGCTTATGGTATCATGTGTTATATAGTAGGTGGTGATGCAATTATCATCATGGTGTGTGTGTCATATGACATTCTGTATGTAGAAGTATGGGTAATGTGATACTTGTAGCCTTGAGACCAACGGATGGTGAGGATTAGTTGGAGTCATGATGGTGAAGGGTATGACATGTCTATCTATACAATATCTTTAGGTTTTTTGTTACGTGTCCTAGGAGACGAAATTTGGGGACGAAATTCTTTTTAAGGGGGAAAGACTGTAATACCCGTCCTATTGGGGAACCCGTTGACTGACCGTAGGTACCTTTGACCGTGTTAGAACCTTTGGAAAGGACGGATTTGGAGTTACTTTGTATTTGAGACCTAGAACTCAACCTAGTAAGGGTCACTCGGCCGAGTGTTGGTGACACTCGACCGAGTGCAGTGTACTCGGTCGAGTATGCCAGTACTCGACCTAATGCGTCAGCGTCAGCGTAATATAATGTTACACGTAAATAATGACCCCAAAATCATTTCATTTCTTTCTTTTTCGCAAAACCTAAAATCAGAACAACTTCTCACTCTTTCTCCTTCCACCCTACCATCTGTTGAGCCTTCACCTAGAAGACCACCATGGGAGCAGATGTGCAAGTCAGCTTCGGTCTAGTCATCAGTCTATCAAGTAAGGTAAGTCATCGTCACCATCCGTGGGTTTGGTTAGAGTTATGGTCGTTTGCGATAAGGTCATATCGTTGTTATAAGTGTCAATGACGGTCTTCCGTGTGCATGTGTATGATGATTGGTGCTTCTGTGAGATTCGCTAGAGGTGTTTCCCTACTTAGTTGATTGTGTAATTGGTATAAGGTGTATTGTGATGGTTTATTATGATTATGCTTATGATTGAGATTTATTGTGTTTAGTTATTGGATGATGTTGTGGAGCCATTTTCGGGAGATGGTTCCAACCCCATGTTCACCGCTTGTGGCTCTTGTCACAAGGGTGATGTGCACATTAATTATCTGGGTTCACTCGTTGCGATGAGCGGGGATTTTGGTCGTAAGGCTGTGGTCCCCACTGGCGGTGTGGATTACTTGTTGCGATGGATAATCTGGTAGGGCTACACCTTGGTGTGTAGTCGGTTACTGGTGACTATGGAGTTTGGAGGAATGGTTGTTACAGTGTGATTGGATGTGTATTGCACTATATTTCTATGTTTGTTATATTGATTATTCAATTGACTGACCCCGTTTAATGTTTTCAAACCATGGTGATCCATTAGGGGATGGTGAGTAGTGTGTCTTTCAGGTTTAGTATGGATGCGGTCTTGGTGTAGCTGCGGGGTGGAAATGTCGCATGACATAGAGTCGATCGTTAGACGATAGTAGTGTCACCAGTTGCACCCTTTTACTTTTGTATAGTTGAGTTGTTATCTTTTGTTCCGTTGTAAGTTGTAAACGAATTATTAAATGTTCTTGGATGGTCTATTTAATATACTTATCTCGGGCAACCGATATGGTAGCGCCCTTATCTTCTAGGGAAGGTCTCGTCAAGGCTCCTTTGTAGATGGGGGTGTTACAGGTACTCGACCGAGTGAGTGGCAATCAGCCGAGTGGACTCGGTCACTCGACCGAGTGGCACTGTGCAGTACCCGATAAGACCCAATTTCTGGACCTTGTCCTAATTCATTTCATTCTTTCTCCTTATCTCTCTAAATCCCCTCCCTTGTCTCTAAAACCCTCAAAAATACTATATTATGGGATTCTTGCTTGGATTAGAGGATTTTTCACCTTGTTCATCATTCCTTTTACCTAAGTTAAGATCTACCCTTATCTAGTTGATTTGAACCCTAACTTTTGGAGGTTTTGTTATGGGTAATTAATTAGTAATTAATATGTGTAATATGGGTAATTAGTGGGTGATAATAAGGGGTTTTGTATTGTATTATATAGTGTAGTATGTATTGTGATAGTTGTTACATGATTTGTATCGGATAAGATGGTTTTATAAGACGGGATTGTGCCGGATTCGAGTAGCTTATGGAGATTGTTAAAAGTTAGGTTAATCCTACTCGGTTTTGATAATGCAAATGTGTGTTTGTATAGATGTAGTGTTGCATTCACTATGATAATGGAATTTGGTAATGAGATTCATATGTGTCGGAAATGAATTATAACATGAGGTTGGTTTGTGACGACTAGAGAGTCAGTATATTTGGATACATTGGTATGTGTATGGCATAGCTGGAAAGTGTGGCTCATGGAAAGTCATATTCGGTACATTGCGTTTCATGTTTGCATTCATGTGGTTATTGTACATGTTAATGGTTGTTGGAGGAGTTGTGGCGGTGATACTTGTTGTTACGGAGACGTAAGGTGGTTGGGTGACCGTCATACGCTTGGGTCGCCTCTTAGTACTTCCCACTCCAAGAGGGATGTGCACATTAATGTCTTGAGTTACAGAGGGACACGTGTGGTTGTGACACTTCGTATGACTGCGATTCCGATTATCGCCCGGGCCCGGTACCATGGGTGTGTCCCGAATACCTTTTTACGGAATGTGGTATGGCTGTATTGGTGGGCGGTGCTGCGGTGCCGTCACCAAGTTTTGGGTACGTCTGGGTGTGTCCCGGTACCGGTATGATGTTGGTGAAATCGTGTCTCATTCGTATCATTGTCATGTTGCTTATTCATATATCGTGTTGTGTCTTATTATCTAAACTGACCGTGTGTTATGTGTAAATTGTCACCTATTTATGGAATGGCCTGTGTTGATTAGTACGCGGAAGACGGGACGAGTTCCGAGCCTTGGAGTTGAGTCACGTAGGCGTCGTAGTTGATAGTTAAGTTGTATAATGTATATTTCACTTGTTATTCATTTATCATGTATGTAATAACTAAATTTGTCATTTATACTAAATGTTTCTTACTCGTTATTCCAATTTCACTGCCTCGAGAAACCAAGATGGTAACATCCTTCCATTACTTTGGCCGGGTAAGATGGGGTGTTACAGTTCTTAAGTTTAAGAATTGAGTTCTAAAACAAGAACTAGGATTATAAACATAACAAAATGTGTTACAAAGCGGTATCAGAGCGACGATTTTGAAACCTAAACCAATGAACCAAAATGAAATTAGGAGAGTCTAATAAAATGAACCCGACTTGTGTACAATTGGAGATCAGTTTTGGATGAGTAGGCTCACTCATGTCAAAACTAGTTCATATTGTCTCGGTTGGTCACTACGTTGGTTGTTATACGTAGGGATGAACGTTATATGAAATGATATATGCTTGCATATGTGTTGTGATTGTTGATAGACTCTTTTACGTGATGTGATTGTACATGAGATGTATGATCGAATGTGGAAGTTTTATGGGTAGAACTATGTATGTAGCATGTTTTGAATGTATTGGTCTAAGGGGCATCAGTCCCGCTCTTTGACTTTTATACGTGTGCGTACTTTGGATTCGTTAGCCTTATCTATGGAATGTGATTAGTAATGATAATTAGTGGAGTAATCGCGAGTATGAGGATAGTATGCCAACAACGGTAAGTGGGTTGGTGTATGAACTAACTCGGGAGGAGCCACCGGTAGTGTAACACCCGAGAATAATAAATTTATAATATAAACTATTTTTATAATTAA
>VHZZ01006891.1:11067-27522 GCA_009801015.1 Silene noctiflora | reverse complement strand
ATTCTAATTATATTCTTAAGATCTAGGGTTTATTTTTTAACCTAGATCTAAGGCTCACTATAAATACCTTGAGCCTTGCCAGCATCAATTGACTTTTCGACGAGCTTAATTTTCATTTATGCAAAAAAATCTGTTTTTGAGAAAAACGTTTTGCAAATTGTTTTCGAAAAAAAAGTCGTGTGTATTCATCTTTCGTGCTTTAATTCTTTTCGTATCGTTATAAGATAATAGCGCYGAAATCGTTCTTACTCGTTCAAATTGTGAACATTAGAAGAACATTTGATAACACTTTCTTATTTACGTAAGATAGGTGAGTATTTAACGATACTCATAGTGTGTGRAGTATTTAAYGATACTCGTAGTGTCTTGAGTAYTTAACGGTACTCAAATTGAGTTACAACTAGAGTTAGTTGTACGAGTGGGTTAATAATTTTGTAATCCGTAGAAAGGTACTAAAGTTATTAATCGAGAATAATGGACGTAGGTTTCGACTTGAACTGAACCACTTCAAAAACCGTGTGTCTCTCTCTCTCGTTTTCCTTCTTTCGTTATTGTTTTACTTTGCTTATATTACTTAGGTTTAATCAATAAACCATAAGTAATCATTTTATCACGCTTATACGGATTTAGTTTGAAAAACGAAAAAGTGTGCATACTCAATTCAACCCCCCTTTCTTGAGTATTTGGGATCTATAGACTCTTCATATGGATAAAACTTTTATTTTAAAAGTGCTAAGGATTTTATCAGTGCTATTATTTAAAAATGATTTGGCCTATACTTTTGGTAAACAAAACTATAAACCGTTTTTATTACAAAGGACTTTCTTGAGCATAAGCCTTCTTTATTAATACCATAGTGTGTATCCTAAGGGTATCCCTAGGAACTTAGGAGTTGTGACCTTTGGTAGAGACCCATAAGCTTTATGAAGTGTGTAAGTTGAGCCTTGACCCTTCCATTGCATCATTCCTATTCCGTCTTCTTCCCTACTTTTCTCGTTGTACCTTGTCCTTACACGTAAATCTACTGATCTTCTCCTTGCCTCAAGTATCTTCCTGACTCCAATTAGTGTCTATGTACTCATAGCCCATTACTCTTGAAGTTCATGTCCTTGAGCCTCATGCCTATCGTGTCTCACTTGCCTTTGGAAATTCCTACCATTTTCGTGACCTATTTGTATCCTTTACTCTTTTGTAGAATGGACCCCTCTTTAGCTATGTTGCGGAGCAGTAAAGTATGTTTTGAGGATTTGATAGCGTTGACTTTACCGATATTAGGTAAGAGAGTTTGAGTTGCTTTTGACCTGGTCAAGTGAGAGTTAGATTTTGATAATGCACCGTTGGTATTGGTGGTGTAGTCTCTTGATGGTTTTGTGATTGAGAGATTGATGACGTAAGTGTTACTCGGAAGCCTGAGTTGATCATAAGATTAGTGTAGCTTTTCGTGAGTGTTCCAATAGGTATCTCATAGCCCTATGATTAATGGAAATATCACCTTGGATTTTACATTGGTTCATTCTTAAGGTATGGTGGTTTGGTAAGGAGATATATTGCTAAGTGGAGTTAGTGAAACCTGAGTTAAGTTGAGTAGAGAAATGGGAATGGCAAACCTATTTATCCTTTGGTTGATGGTGTTTATGGTTTAGGTGAGTGCAGTCTTTTATACCTGTAATTTTCGAGTGTATAGCGAGATTTCGTTTGGCATGATAAGAAGCTCGAAGTACTTTGAGTTAGGAACCTTTTATGAGAGTCTTACCCTATTGAGAGACTTATAACTGACTCTAGCTGGGTGTGAGTGATGAGTGTAGTTTTGATGTTGAGTAGTATGGGTGATGTTCGAGGGAGTATGTTGAAGAGTAGAGCAGCGGAAGCATGGTGAACTACATTCCGTTATGGACTAGCTTGTAAGTCTAGAAGGTGACATTGCTGCTTGAGATTTGGGTGTGTGGTATCCCTAGGTTTCGTAGTTGTTCCCTCCTCTTGACCATGAGCCTTACCGTTCATTCCCCTCTTACTCTTTTGTCATGTTTCTCCTTTAGGTTTGGGGCTAGTAGCCTTTGAAACTCCTTGTTCGTTACTCTTTTGTCGACCTTGTCGTGACTCTTTACTCTTAGAAATCTGGTTTTATTCCTTTTGTACGTTGTGAGTAGACTTATTCTTTGTGACTTGTAATTATTATGCCCGACTTGCTTTTCATTTTGCACGATTTTTAAGAGGTTTTTGGTTCTTTTTGATTCTTTATCAAATTTTAATGTTACACTTTCAAAGAGTTAACTTCTTTTGGAGGATGAAGAACGAATTTTCAAGATTTCAAGTTGGTTTTTCAAAAGTATAAGTTGTTGTCAATTTTTATTTGGTTTTGACGTTAATTTGTTGTTAGGACTCGTTATCAGAGACGTCTAATAACTTGTTCTACACGTATTGGCGTAATTTTGTATTTAAATTTTATCTTCGACTTGGAATGCTAGTGCTCTTGTGTGCACAACAAGAGCTTTGTCGTTCCGTGAAAGAAGATTGGTACTTTTGAAACTCTTCCTAAATATTTTGGATGAATTTCGATTTTTATTCTTGGAGTTGAATTTGTTTTCAATTTTGAAAACCGACCTTGCCCTTACAACTTCCCTTTTTCTACTCTCAAGTTTCGAGGACGAAACTTTTTAAAACGTGGGAAAATTGTAACACCCGCAATTTTTATTTATAGTCTTAAGAATAATTTAATAATTTAATTAAGACAAATTATATTTAAATCTTATTTTTGGGTAAAAATATTTTTTGAGTGTAATATTTATAAATAAAATATTATTGTCCGCCTTGAGTGTATAGTAGCCTTGAGATGTAATTTTAGTTGGAACCGACTCAATTGGAGTTGCTTTGGGACTAGACATGTTACCATATACTACCATTTTCCACTCAAAAACCCTCATAACCCTTCTTCCTCTTCAAGCTTCAAATCACCATATCTCCCTCAATTCTCAACCAAATAAGTCAATTTTCGCACCATCCTTCTCCTTTTCTCGTTCCTCATCTTTATAAGTAAGAAAGGCAACACTTTTCTCCCCCCCTTGTAATTTTCGAAACCCTAGTTTGCCCCAAAGGGCTGAATTCTTCAATTTATCCTTTTAATTTTGTGTTTAGGTGAAGATTTGGAAGGCCCAGGTAGTTACGTTGTCCACGACTCTATTGAAGATTGAAGAGCTATAAGGTAACAGTGATAGGTTACTCGACATCACATCCGAATTTTGTGTTTATAAGTGTTGAAATTGTTGTTTATATGTTTAAAGTTGACAAAGTATATGCATGGCTTGTTCTCTTATGTGGTTGATGAAGTTTGGTGACATTGTCCCATAATTATCATGTGGATGTTGTATGGAAATGATTTTGTGTTGGTTTAATGCTTTAATTTTGCCAAATACTTCATCTTTATCATGTTGATATTTATGTTCATGTTTATTCCACGAAATTGTGAATATGTGAACTATTGACTCGAGGAAATTGAGTTAAGTCCATGTTGGAATGTTCAAAATACTGTTTTCCGTCTTATACACATATCCCGTGTCATGCTCACATGTAAAATCCATGTCGTACTTCAAGTTGTTGTGATGTTGGCTGAATTTCGTGCGCAGTGACCCCTAGCCGGTGGACCGGCCGCCGGTGGTTCACCCGGCTGGGAGTTTTTATAACAAAAGTGTCATTTGGAGGTGCAGTGTGTGTCACGCGAGGGACCGGCAGCCGGTCAACCGGTCGGGAGATCCCCTATATTGTTTTTGGGAATGCTTGTTGACCCAGCCGGTAGACCGGCAGCCCGTGTCACTGCCGGCTGGGAACCTTCTGATTCTCTTTTGCACTATTCTGGTTGTGGCCTTGTGCCCAGCCGGTTGGCCGGAAGCCGGTGCTCCGGCCGGCTGGGAGCCCTTGTTTCTTTATTTTTTTCTTATTCGCTTATATGTTTTACGAATGACGCAAGTATGAATTGTTTATGTTTTATTCACATGAGATGTCTTTTAATGTTCATGATTTGGTCTATCAGATGCGAGGTTTGTTTTAGTCTTATCCATAAGGATTTGTCATTTGGCCTACTTTTATGCTTAACTTCTACCTTAGATCTCCCGCCACTTTCGTAAGTTTAGCGACTAGGGTACTCGATTTATGATGGTCGGGTCTTGGATGCGGGTCACTTTACCGCATGTCGAATCAGAGAGAGTTCACCTTCCGAGAGTCTGGGTCCAGGTCTTAGGCTAGGACGTACCTAGCTAGTCGTCCTACTAAGGGTTGTGTTAATGTCTAAAAGTGGTTATAAATTTTGCATGGCGTTGTGTAGAGGATGATCTTTTCCCTAGGATGGCGTGCATGTGTCTTGGACATGTTTTAAAGGTAGCCTCTGAGCCGGATACTTGTATGTTTGTATGATTATGTGTATCTTGGACATGCTTTAAAGGTAGCCTCTGAGCCTGATACTCGTATGTTTATGTGTGGTGCCTTGGACATGCTTTAAAGGTAGCCTCTGATCTAGACACTTGTTTGGTCATGTTTGTCTTGATCCTATCGAGCACTAGAAGTGAGATGCAAGCCTCTAGTCGTGATATGATCCTCGTTTGTGCTTATTCGCCTCACATGCTTAGTAGTGCTTATCATATGCTATAGTTTATCTATCTTATCGTCTTTCGATTATTCATCTAAGTTGAATGTTTAATGCTTATTTTGATTGTAATTACCATGCATGTTTTACATGTTTAAAGTGCTTATTTATGTTCGTTTGATGTAATATGGCCGGGAGAACCTTGAGTTACTCCCCATTGACTGTGACGTTCATGTTTACATGAATGACAGGTTCGTGGATGCTTATTTTGGGTTGGAAGACGTGTGAGCTAGCGAGTATCATACCTTGGACCTAGTCTTGTAGATTGCTAGATTTACCCACCGCACTTTGTTTATTCGTGGGATATGTTTTCCTCAAACACCCTTTGTAGTTGTACTTTAGTATTTTTAATTTCGCTTGTTTGTATTTTGAACCCGCACTTTGTTTCAAACTATTTCTACGTTTAAAAGTTTTAAAAACCTCGTATTTTCCACTGCGATTTCAATTGTTTACATTACGTTTCTAGCGGGGGTTCACAGCCACGCCACATTCAAACCACCCCTTCTTCAAACACTCCGTAATTGGGCTGGTTATGGTGCTAAAATTAAGAATAAATCGTCGATAGAAAGATGCAAGCTCTTGAAAAGAACGTACCTTACTAACTGTTTTAGGTTCCGGCTATGATCGAATTGCTTCGATCTTTGAGTGATCGACCGAGACCCCATCTTTGGACACCACGTACCCCAAGAAAACCACGTTGTCCACAAGAAAAGAGCACTTCTCACGCTTCCCATATAGTTTCTGATTTCGCAATGTTTCAAACACTTGCCTCAGATGTTCAAGATGATTAGCAACACTCTTGTTATACACCAATATATCATCAAGATAAACTACAACAAATCTGCCCAAGAAAGATTTAAGTACCTGATTCATCAACCTCATGACGGTGTTAGGAGCGTTAGTAAGACCGAAAGGCATGATGGTCCACTCATACAATCCATGCTTCGTTTTGAAAGCCGTCTTCCATTCATCACCCTCACGCATCCGAATCTGATGGTACCCACTCCACAAATCGATCTTTGAGAAAATAACCGAGCCATGAAGTTCATAAAGCATATCATCAAGTCTTGGAATTGGGAAGCGATATTTGACGGTAATGTTTTTCACGGCACAGATGTCAAGATACATACGCCATGACCCATCTTTCTTTGGCACGAGCAACACCGGAACAACACAAGGGCTGATACTTTCACGCACATAACCCCTAGCTATCAACCCATCAATTTGCTTTTGGAGTTCTTTTGTTTCTTCGGGGTTACATCGATAAGCAACCTTGTTTGGGAGAGATGCACCCGGAAAAAAGTCGATTTGATGTTCAATGCCTCGAATAGGAGGTAAACGAGCAAGTAGTTCATCGGGAAATACGTCCCCAAATTTATTAAGTAAACAGTCAATTGGGCTAGGTTCCTGCAAAACAACTTTAGCACTCGAATTTTATTTAGCAACACGTAAATAAACTTTCTCACCATGATCGATAGCACGCTCAACATCCCGTTCTCCAATCAACATAGCAGAATGGGTCTTTGGTTTCGGCGTTGTGTTTGAAACACAGACAGCTTGTGGTGACATTGGTTTAAGCACAATTCGTTTCCCCTTGTCTTTCTACTCATACTCATTACTCCTCCGTCTATGTAACACATCCCGATTATATTGCCATGTTCGTCCCAACAGAATATGACAAGCATCCATGGGTATAACATCACACAATACCTCATCGACATAAGTGCCCATAACCAAGCCAACACGGGCCTGTTTTGACCCCCTAACGTTGTTGCCATCATCTAGCCAATGTAATGCATATGGACGGGGGTGTTTAGTAGTCACAAGACCCAATTTTGACACCATTTCAATAGAGGCTACGTTAGTTTAACTACCCCCACCGATAATTAGACTACACCACCTATCCTTTACTAGACACTTGGTATGGAATAACTGATTACGCTGCTCCGAATCAGTAGGTATAGTTTTACTTGTAAGGTTCGCAGAACCAGATTTGTGTTATAAATAGGTGCGTCATAAACTTCTACTATCTCATCCTCCTCCTCACCTTCATTCAGTTTAAACAGTTCGCCCATCTGTTCCTCCTCGGCCAATAGTTCATCCCTACAATCAATGGCTTGCCTCAAGGTCAAAATCCATTTATTTGGACATGCATTTTGATAATGGCCGAAGCCTTGGTATTTGAAACAACGGATTTTGGACATATTGGTCTCCTTGGCCGTTGTCCTAGGGGCTGTTTTTAATGGTGTCGTGGCCTTTCTAGGACCTCCAACGGTGGTGGACCAGGACGAGGTGCTGCTAGGTGTGTCAAGTTTAGAGGTTGTCTCGGTGTTGGTCCATGACTTATTCTTACCTGAATCTGAACTCGACCCTCCCTCATATTTAGACTTCCCTTGTGACTCTACTTTCAAACAAAGACCACAAAGAGTCTGAAAATCATAATAAGAGTACAACTCAAAAGTATTAGCGATGTTAAAATTAAATCCCCGCAAAAATCGAGACATTTTTTGCTCTTCTACTTCTTCCAATTCGCCCATTAAAGACAAACTTTCAAATTCATCAATATATTCGCTAACACTTAGTTTTCCTTGTTTGAATCAGCAATCTTACGATATGTAGCTAGCCTATGGGTCGTTGGTACATACCTTTTACGGAGTTTACGTTTCAAGGACTCCCAAGAATCGATCTTTTCCTTCCCCGAGCGCACTCTCTTTGCCTTCAACCCTTCGAACCATAGAGATGCTCCCTTGCTCAATTTCAGAATTGCATACTTGCACCTCCGCTCATCATCCAAGTCCTTAAAATCAAACATACGATCTATTTTTTGTTCCCACTCCAAATATGTCTCGGGATCAGCCCCACCAATGAACTCAGGTAGTTCGTTCACCTTAAACGGATCAGCCACCCTTTCAACACGCCTAGACTGCCACCTTTCGTCGCTTTCTTACACGTTTCTCAAGGCATCACGAAGTTGCTTCAAAAAGTTAGGGTTTTCGAAATCCATAGATGAATAAGGATCAAGAGCCGAGGCTCTGATACCACTAATGATACGAATTTAATTCAAAGAATAGAAATCCGTAAGTTGCAGCGGAATCAAACAACCGAACAACATTCAAATTTGTTTATTTTTGGTTTTTATATGAATTGGACGGTTCTGTGAACTGTCTGAAAGTGTTTGGAACCAGTAAGTTTGAGATAGAGCAGACTGTTCGTACTAGGTACGTGCAGTCCTTGAGTGATTGGGATTGTACCTTGTTGAATAAGACCTATTACTCAACTAAGGAGGGTGAGACCAAGACCTATTGATCAACAACCCAAGAATATATTGAAAAACGCGTTTTAAACGAACTAGTTTTGTTCTCTAAGCAAGAAAACGATTTGTTAACACAAGTTTTTTTGTAAATTTCTGAATGATGTTATTGTTGCAAACTATTGGTCTTATATAGGCAGCCAAGAACGAAAACCCCATCCAAGTGAGGAGTTGCTATCACTCCTTCACTAATTACAATCATAAATGCTTGTAAAATTAAAGGTCTAAAGTAATTAAAGCTTATTGAATACATTATTTAACAATAAGTAAATATGGTTATCATAATATTAGTTGAAATTGTTTGTAGCATTGGACCGTGTGCCTTATTTCTCCCTTGGACCGTGTAACATCACCAAATCAGCCCATTGTCCAAGAAAGCATGGATACAAAACGAGAACGAAACAAGCCCAAGTAAGAATCAACATTGCTGCCCACATCCGTGCTCACCACCAGCTCATTATCCAAATCTGAGTCATCGACTTGAATTGCATCAACACCAATGAGTTTTCACGCCCACGATCGACTCTTAATGAGAGACCACCAATCTATTTATTAAACAAACAAACATAGAGCTACGGTGTCGCTCTGTGGTTAAAAGAAAACTTTTCAAGGAGCAGTTACTTGGTTGTCCCCACGTTCATGGTTTTATTTTTATCTCTCTTAATTCCTTCCGAAGGACCTGATTTGCTCATTAATTAACTAATGACATAATTGATTTAATATGTTCATGCAACCAAATAAGATCATAAATTGGACAATTTTCCTGGCTTTTCTGATTAAAAATAATAAAATTTGGAAAGCAAATCTTACTAATAAACTAATTAATCAAGTTGAATAAAACAGAGAAAAAGACACAATTAAGAAAATTCTTACTTATAACTGAAAAGCGAAAAAAATACTAAACAAACTTCATATAGCTGAAATGGTCCTCCGAACTACCTAAAGGCGAAAAAATTATTAGAAGTATTTCTAAAAATGAAGGCAAAAATTTAGAAGACTAAACCTGCATAATATCATGATTTAGACAGATCTACAAAATTAGAATATCATCATTTTAAAAGACTGTTTGAAATGTTTTATTAAAAAATATTGATTTAACCTTATTTTAGAAAATAAAAATCATAATCCCAATACAATTTATCTAGAAACTTGAATCTAAAATCTGACATAAAAGAAAAAAAAATGACAATTGAAACTTTAATTAACTTTCTTCAAAACTTCATTTTTTTAAGAAAAAAATCAGGTCGACTTAATTGAAATAAACATAAGTACATAAGTTTAGCACCATAATTAGGGTTGAGCAAAACCCGGTACCCGACCCGGTTTTGGAAACCGGTTCGGTACCCGGTTTCAAAAATATTAGATTTCTTAAAACCGAAACCGCACCTCTATAATCCGGTTAACCGGATTTTCTTGACTTTTCGAACCGGATCCGAAAACTGGTTAACCCGAACCGGTTTTCTAACCCGGTTTTGGTTTGATTTGTGCATGAATCTTTTGAAATAAGTCAARAAAACTAGATAAACAAATGAATAAGATCTAGAAAGGGTCAAATATATAAACTTGAATAAATGAAATCTCGAGATTTGATAAACAAATAGTGTAGATCTAGAATTTTGGGTTTGTTTTGAGAKATGAAAGAGAAAAKGTGAGAGGCAGAGGGATGAACGAAACATGGTTTTGAGATTTTGGGCCTCAGTGTGCTTATTTGTTTATGTTTTTCAAAGAAAATGTTAATCCTGTTTTAAAAGCGGTCTCTGGTTTGCCTTTATTTGGACCCGCAACCGTACCGCTTTTGAACTTAAAAATTCGGTTCAGGCACCTAAACCGGAAATAACCCGATTATTCGGTCTCCAGTATTCGGTTTTCGGTTTAAAAATGCAGTTCAGATTTTCTTGCTCAGCCCTAACCGTAATGCATCAGAGCCCAATTTTATAGAATGAGGTAGCAGATAATGATAATATTGCAGCTTGAGTGAAATGGGGGAAATGGTGGATGGAGTATGGAGGCGATGTTGTTGTGTATGGAGAAGAGCTCGAGTGAAATGGGGGAAATGGTGGAAGGAGTATGGAGGCAATGTTGTTGTGTACGGAGAAGAGATGTTAACAGAAGGAGATATATTTATGGCACTGATAGGGAAAATGAGTAAGGCGGTGGAAATGTTTGATTAGGGTTTTAAAGTGAGATTATGAATGATGCAATGGGCTTGATTACTCTTGGTCTGGGAATTCCATTAGCTTTAGACGGCTAAGTTTGTAATACATGCCTATCATTAGACTTTGAAAATAATATTCACATTAAATATTAAATACACCATAACATATAACTAAAACAAAAGTCTCTTTTTATGACGGGCATATCTGTCACAAGACAGGTCAAGTATTATCCATATGGATAGATGAGACAAACAGATTACTAGTCCTTGGGCACTCTGATTTTGTCATTGCTACTCCTTGGGCACTCTGATTTTTTTTTACTACCCACATGGGTAGTACTTGACCTGTCGTAAGCTTGCGACGGATATATCCGTCATAAATGAGAATTTGTGTAACTAAAAATAGTAATAGTGCAACCTTTAAAAAAATAGTAATAGTGCAATTCTTAATTTATTATTAGCATGTTCTCCGTTTTAATAATTTATTTACTTTTACTAAAATTCTCCGCACAAAGAATGTAAAAAAAAAAACAATTAATTAGGACAGAATAAGGATAGAGTACTAAATACACCCCAATTTTATTACGAGCACACGATACAACCAATTGCTCAAAACTTACAAAAAATGAGATAGTGTCATAATATTTGACGATTTATACTATGGTTGTTCACGGGTCTCCCACGACACACACCATTGTACATGTCATGCTTTTTAGGGAGTTTGGACAAATATTTTCTTTTTAAAAAATTTAAAAAATAAACAATTAAGTGGTCTAAGCCCGTGAAGTTATATGGGAGGCCGGGTGGGTATGGACACTTAGAAATGCCCACGGGCCAACCAATTAATAGTGGGTAAAATGATCCACAAAAATCACATAGTATTTGAATGTATCATGAGATAAAATGGGTGAAGTCCAAACATCCCAATAAATTAGGTCGAGAGGTGCGTTGGATGTAAGAGTCAAGACCGAGAAAGGAAGCTTGTGACTTTTATGAATGAGACATGCATTACAGTGCTTAAAATTGGAAATACGAAAATTAAAGGAACTATTAAGAAGCTTGAGGGTGGCGGTGGATGGGTGCCCTAGACAGTGGTGCCACAAGCTGGAAGAGAGGTTGGCCGTGTGTGCTTGAGGGGAGGAAGAAGGTTGTCATTCATTGGTGCCCTCATGGAAGCGACTTGAAGAAGTACTCGCCCCGTCGAAGTTGCCTTAAAATAGAAAGAATCGGGTGAGAATAAGACAATTGCACAATTATCTTTGCAAAATTGAGAGACAGAAAAGAGTTTGTGAGAAATATTTGGGACAACTAAAACATTATTAAAGACAAGAGAGTTATAAGAGAATGAACCAATACGGGTGATTGGAAGAGACGACCCATCGCCAATTACAAGATCGTCAGGGCCTTCATAAGCGGAGTGAAGATAGGGTGTTAAGGTCGCTTGTGATGTGATGAGAGGCCCCGCTATCGATAAGATAGGACGAGGCGGCTGGAGTGGCAACGTTGGCAGTATGGGCGTGAGGACGGGGTTGTTTGGTGAGAGAGGGTGGAAAAACTGAAGGAGTTAGTATGCCCATATGTCCGAAATATTGTATAACCGATTAATTCTTTGTGGCTACAATGTTCTGCTAGGAGCCGCTTGTAGTTTGAGTCCTAAATGAGTTTATTTATAAAGTAATAAGAATAATAACAGATTATTTTATTAAAATTTCCATATCCTAAATTGTCTAGGATTCTCCTTGAACTCTCTATATATAGATATATATGGGGAAATGTTTTATGAATTTTTCTAAAAGACAAATCTCAAGGGAGTAAAGGGAATAAAATTGCCCTTAAATTTTTACTATCATACATACTCATATTGTGTGGATACCGGCAGATGCGCAATACTTAGGGCGTTAAGTGAGACGGTCTCACGGATTATTTTATTATTATTATTATTATTCAAAAAGCTCTTATTTGGGTTATTATACTTCTTATTATTGGAATTCTTCTGCATCCAAGTAAGTTTGCTAATCACCCCTTTTGTTTAATCTTAATACTTAACATGCACGAAATCTTGAGAATTTTGTAATTCAAATCTGTTGAAAATCATTATAGAATCCTTCAGTGGTATAAGAGCGAACATCTTTTGTTATGTATTAGATAAAAAGGTTGCGTCTTTAGATATAATTGTTGTATCTATGTGTTAGTTTTAGGATAGCAAGATTGGGACTTTAAAATTGAATTAATTCAATTATATGCAATTGTTGTATGTTATTAAATATTAAATTTAGGGTTGTATCATGTTAAATGTTGTATTGTTTTGTAATATTTAATATTATGATGTATTCCA
This sequence comes from Silene noctiflora, assembly GCA_009801015.1. Taxonomy (NCBI): domain Eukaryota; kingdom Viridiplantae; phylum Streptophyta; class Magnoliopsida; order Caryophyllales; family Caryophyllaceae; genus Silene; species Silene noctiflora. The sequence continues at coordinate 15,089 of VHZZ01006891.1, read as the reverse complement.
TTAATTTGATTAAAGGAACTCCAATTTAATTGATTTTAACAAAGGCCCCTAATTTGTTGCTAATACCTAATTTTTAGAGTGTCTTAAAATCCCAAATTTGATTGGATCTAATTAGAATAGATATGTAACAAACCCTAATTTGATTATGTGATTATATTGTTTAATTACGTTTGTAATGTTTTAATTTGATTAAAGAAAAAAAATTTGTTCACGAAACACTATTCACAGGTACTGTTCACGGGCGCGTTTTCGAAAGTTATTGTTCATCAATTACGAGTGTCGGATTTTGATGTAAAAGTAATATTTTTCGAGTGCAAACGACATTCTAAACAGAACTGGATTGCAGTGTCAACGTTTTTAAGCCAAATTCTAACGTCTTGTTAGAGTTTCAGGTGTTTTTGGTTAAAAACTATGATTTCTCATTATCCATAATTGGTTTTTGTAACACCCCCATACACCAAGGTGCCTTACCAAGGACCACCTCACCACCTTAGCATTTCGAAGTGCTACCATCTCGGTTTCTCGAGCAGTAAGCATCACAGTTACCATATTGAAATGAGTTTAGAATAAATAAGCTTTAAGGTACATACAAAACTCCAAAACCAAAAGAACAAAAATCATAACGACTCAGCGGAAGCTACAACTGATCATCATCTCGTAAAAGATCAATTCGACTCCCACGCATGCTTGTTATCAGTACCTGCTAGATTCACTGCTCACCATCCCCTTAATGGATCACCATAGTTTTGAAAATAATAAACGGGGTCAGTAAACTTCATAACCTAAATAAGAATTCACAACAATACAATCCAATCAAACTGTAACCAGTCAATCGTCCAAACTCCAAAAGTAACCAGTAACCGACTACATACCGAAGTGTGTTGCCCTGCCATTGTCTCATTGCAACGGGAGGCCCACACCGACAGTGGGGCCCGTAACCTCACCACCTAAGCCCCGCTCATCGTAACGAGCGAACCCAGATCATTAATGTGCACATCCCCCTTGTGACGAGAGCCACAAGGGGCGAACATGGGGTTAGAATCATCTCCTTAAAATAGTCCCACAACACTAACCAATAGCATTATAATCACAACCACAATGATATAATCGCAACCACAATGATGATAATGGCAATTAATCATAGACGATCACATCTTTTACCAATTATGCAACCAACTGAGTAGGAAAAACCCTACCTTTTCGCAATCCGTTATACCGCAGCCAATCATACAAACGCACAACGAGTAACATATCGTCACCTACAACACGATAATCAACAATCAACAACACATATTATGACCAACACTCTAAACCCCTAAAACACCCAAATTAGGGTTTGTCAAAACCCCTAATGACAACCATAAACCGACTAAGAAAAATGCTAGAGACTTACCGGCGAAATCGACACGGAAAACGAGATGCAAAGACTTATGATCGATCAACCCTAGCCTTGAAATGATTAGGATGATTAGAGAAGCTGCGTACGTAGTTTCGGTTTTGAGATAATGATTAGGAAGTGAATTAGAAATGCTTAACACGCCTTTTTATACTCCTCTAATTATCTTAATCAAAACCGCGGAAATAACACGTAACTGACCAGGCACTCGGTCAAGTACCTGATGTACTCGACCGAGTACCACATGCTCGGTTGAGTGCACCCAAGTCAGAAGCCTGACTCAAAACACCCGATGACACAGGCGGCCGAGTACCATCCACTCGACCGAGTACTCTATACTCATAAATTTGTGGTATTACAGTCTTCCCTCCTTAAAAAAGAACTTAGTCCTTGAAGTTCACACCTATACCTACATAGCATGTACTCATACCACTTCTCTAACCAACACCACTCAACTCTCATCATCCATCCTCGACATTAAATCACCCAACAACACAACTCATAACATAGCATCAACCATAAAATAGCCTACCTAACTCCATAATACAATCGAATACCAACAACATAAGTGCTGCCAACTCTGTCTTACTTTTTTACCGCTCACTAGCAAATCCAATACCAATAGAATCCACCAAGGGAGCATGCCTAGCAAGAAATGTTACATTCTACCAACCTTAAAATGAACTTCGCCCTCGAAGTTTACTCACACTCATAAACGTCACCACCCAAAACCGTTAACACTATCGCAACCATACTCCATAATCATACATATAAACTACATACTACTACAAGCACCACCTTTACCTTTAATAATATCAACCACAACTCCATATGTTATTCTACACAAAAACTAAAAAAATTCCAAATATACCTTAACGTGCAAAACCATTAAACTCTCTTTGCTGCATCCTACTCCTCTGAAGATAAATTTTACGTTCTCGTAACTTGACTAGTACTAGATCATTAGTGATTCCCTCCCATTATCACCCTCTCATTGATAGCTAACTATAACCGCAACATCGACAACCATACCCATATCCAAGGCTCTCGTCCTCTAACAGTTATATACCTCCAATCACTACGCACACCACCTAACATATACCACAAAATGCCCAGCATAGCCACTAATTTAACTCTTCAACATTACTTCACAACCACATTCCTTTCTATTCACGCATCTAACCCCAAAACATCACTCACGACCCAAAATTGTTACACACCCACTTGATCCTCAAATTTCCCTTTTTGTACTGCAGCCAAACTCGTCCATAACATACCATGATACTAATTCCCAACATTCTGTACACACATATTCCACCTGCAACTTCTAGCTCAGTACACACATGTTCCACTAATTACTTGCCACAACTATGTCAACAAATGCCTCACCTAACATAGGATCGAAACTAGTGCAACAGCCTCCCACAACTTTGTTTCCACCAAAAAGATATCACTGTAACTATGTGACGCTTCGTGTTTTAGGCATATTTTTAAGAAATAGTTTCGTAAGTTAGCGTTATTCGATGGTTTATGTGTGCTTAAGTGAATGCAGTAGTGAGACTTTTGATGCGTTTTGGGGCGAACTTCGGGACGAAATTCATTTTAAGGGGGGAAGACTGTAATACTCTGTATCTTCTAAGACGGGTATACTAATAATTTACGTAATTTAATAATACAATAAAGATAATCTAATTAGATAAAGACGGGACGTGTTTGTGATGCGCTTAATAAATAATTAATTTAATTTAAAATAATGCGATAATAATAATCATATGTTAAAAAGTCATATAAAAGGCAAACCCTAACCTAGTCAGTCAGTTGAGAGGCCAAAACTGATAAAACGAAAAGAGGAAGACAGAGTTTGTTCATCGCATAACAATTGAAAGTAAGAGGGTTTATATCAATTATTTACGTTTCTTATTCGTTAATTAATCGCTCGAACCCTTGATCGTGACCTAGCGTTGTGTTGGCCATGAACTTAGCCTGGCCGTAGAACCGTCGTGACAGACCCGAGGGGACGGTGAGGGTTAGTGGTTCACGGTGGTTGTCGGGTGGCTGCGAGAGAGGAAGCGAGGGAGAGAAGGGAGTATCGAACCGGAAATACCGACGTCGGTTGACCAGGGTAATTGGGTGGTTGGTTTGGGTTGAGTGAGGCGAGGCTGGTGATTGTGGCTGACGGTGTAAGGAGTGGCGGCAGCACGGTGGTTGGTCGGAGATTTGTGAAAACAGGGGACGTCGCATGGCGGTTGTCTGCGGGAGTTTCAGGGAGAACGAAGGTGGACGAGTTCCACCAGGGGAACCGCCGTGTTTCAAGAGAGATGGGGGGTACCAGTTACTGGTGGTTTAGGCGGTGTCAGTGGCGGCAGAGAGAGAGAGGGTTGTCGAGAGGAGTTGGGTGAGGAGGAGCGCGAGAAGGGGGAGAAGGAAGGATTGGTGGTGGCTGTGTGGGGTGTTCGACGGTGGTGGTGCTGGTCAAGGGAGTTTGGTGTGATGCAGGGTTGTTGGTACGGTGACGACGTGGTGGTTGGCTGTGTGGAAGAGAGAGAGATAAACGTGAGAAGGGGAATATGAAGGAAACCCACATACACTATGTGAATATACTGATTTTATTAATTAACTTGTTAAT
>VHZZ01006889.1:27043-44789 GCA_009801015.1 Silene noctiflora | reverse complement strand
AATACGCTCAACGAATCGGATACGCTAAATAGAGCGAATCGCGAATTCGTATTACGAACTCGTATCGAGCGTATTACGAATCCGGTAACCCTGGTCCCAACCATGGTTACTAGATTTGCTATGAATACGCCCTTACCGATTCGTGATTCGCTCTTACAGAATGTGTGTTATGTGTATTTTTATTAAGCGACAGGATAGAATTCACACTTAACAATTCGCGATTCGTAGGGTACCAAGCGAATCCGGTAACCTTGTAACTCCGGGGTCGGCTAACATGAATCATCATCCGAATCCGTATAGGTTTGAATCCGCCAATACGGTCAAAGGTAAATAAATAAGGTAAAAGAAAATAGATAAATGGTACACAAAACAAGCGTGTTTGTAAAAACTAAAATAAAGATAAGAAAAGTGTGAACACCAAGTTCAAAGGTTAAAGCGGCAAAACGGATTTGTAAAACAAAAATAGAGTATAAGTGATCTTTTTTAAAAATAAATAAATATTTAAGCAAAAATGAGGAAAGATAAGTAAATATCGAAAAGGATAAATTGATAATTTATACCTAGTATAATACCACTTTTCAAAACTTATACCTAAGATAACTTTTTCTTAAAACTTATACCTAAAATCCCATTTTTTTTCCTAATTTAATACCAAAATCTCAAAAAAAGACTTGAATTGGCCGTTTTGCCCTTGTTATTTAACCCACCCACCCTTTTTCCACCACATTTACCCCCACATCCACCCTATAGTATATGCCCCACTATCATCACCACAAATCACCTTCTCCTCAACCGGCACCATCACTAACCGACACCATCACCGGCACTGTCGCCGTCCCACGACGGTCGTAATAGAAAAACGAATAACTAATCTGATTGAGAACTCGAATAAAATGCCCTCCCCGACTTCTTAAGGCCGCCTCCCCCGTCGTCGCTGCCACCACTCTTCCCTCCACCACTGCAATCGCCGAAGAAATCGAATTTGATTGATTGAAATGCCATGATTGCGACTGTGATTACGCAATCGAAGTCGGAGTCTATGTGGATGAGGACCATGATGGAGGGTGAAATTAGAATTGAGTAGCGTTGAGCAAGATAATTAGGGTCCAGATTTTTGTGGAGTTTCTTGTAATGTGCTTCATTTTTTATTTTGGTTATGGGTGAAGGGGATTTGTTCATCGTCCATGTTTATTTCTCTCTTTTTGGAGGAGTATGTTGATAGTATTATTGAGGAGTAACACTTGATATGAAGATTACCGAAAAGTCTCTTATCTATGAAGACGAGAGAGGGAAAAGTGTTGGTTGTGTTCCTATTGTCAAGATTAGGTATGCGGCAATCGAGCTGACAAATATGTATATGGATGTGTTCGACGGGTCTAAAGTAAAGTTCAAACGGGTCGCCGGAGGGAAGAAGACCATGATGCCGGCGATGGCACTGGTGGAGGTATTGGTGGGGAAGGCGAGAGGGCTATATGGTGATTGTTATGGTAGAGGTGGGGTTACTAAGGTATGTGGTGAATAAAGGGTGGATGGATTAACTAACAAAGGGTAAAACAGTCTTTTATGTCTTTTTCTGAAATTTGGTATTAAGTTTATAAGAAAATAGGATTTTAGGTATAGGTTTTAAAGAAAAGTTATCTTAGGTATAAGTTTTGAAAAATAGAGTTATACTAGTTATCAATTTACCCTATCGAAAATTCAAACTAAATCTCCAACATGGATTCGTGCTCTCCACAAGACCCTCTTGCTCGCCATACTCTCAGTGATTCCAACAGTCCTCTTATCGTTTTCAGTCACCTTTATCCATGTTTGTTTCGGTCTTCCCCTTCCCCTAACTACATTATCTACTCCCCAACTCTCAAATGCTCCTCACCGATGCCTCTGGTGCTCTCCGCCGTACATGGCCAAACCATTTCAGTGTGCTCAAAAGAGTTTAAGGTAGTTGATGAATAAGTCAGTGAGGTCCTTAGATGTCCTCTTTAATAGTTTCGGTCCTTGTAGCTACATTTATTAATACTTTGGGTCCTCTTTGTGTAGTTAACTCCAAACAAGCTAGCTTATTTAAGCAAAATTTTGCTAGTTTTGGACCATTTCAGTGTGCTCAAAAGAATTTAAGGTAGTTGAAGTAAAAAAAATACTCCGAAGTAGTTTTTTTTTAAGGGGTAGCTTATTATATTATATTCCACTTTTACCCTTGATTAATTGGCATATTAATAATTACCATGTCCTTTTATGTCATTAAATATCAGTTACATTTTCAGTGAGTTTTACCAAACACTAAAGTTAATCAGCTACCTTATCATCCATTAATTTTTAACTATGTGTTCAGCTACCTGGTTAGTTTTGGCTACATTTTTAGGTTTCAGCTACATTGTGTTCCACTTTTATCTTTTCAATTAATTTTCTCAAACAAAGCCAAGTCTATGCACGAGCATATGAGCTTGCTTACTATTGAATTTTCTACACACAAAACTTGTGCATTATTTTTTTTCTTTTTCTCATTCACCACTTTATTATATATTAGTCAATGGATAATATTCATTTTAGGACTTCTTTCAGAAAAAAAAAACTTCATATTTTATTTTTTGAGAATTCTAAGAGCGTAGGAACATCTTTTAGCAAACAAGATTTTATTTTTACAATTGCGATAATGCCATCTACTTGTAAAAAGATCTGCAGTGCTTTCGTTTCACTCTAGTATGGTTTTTCACTTGTGGATACTATGTGATTATAACAATTATCAAATTGTACCAAAGTTGGTTGGTGTGGGTGGTAAGGGCTCTCATCTCTTAAACAAGTGGTCAAGAGTTTGACCTAACTCTTGCGAATGAAAAAACAAACTTGGGAGGGGTATATCCATTAGGTTGCCTGTAGTACCCTTGAGGTATGTTTACACACAAAAAACAATTATCAATTTATCCTATCATTTCTGTAACTATGTATAATGTTGGGTATGTTTACTATTGGTTATGGCTTATCAAGCCTAAAATAGTTCTAGTTGGTTAGTTGGACCTTAAATATGAAATAGATGCATAATTATTAATAAGAAAAGATTACATTTTAGAGATTCATAATACATAAAAAGACGAGGTTTATGCTTGGATAAAAAAAATGCAAGTTTGGGTTATGTATTAATGATAAATCTATGCTACTTGGACACTTAACTTAGCTGTTGTGTTTTTTTTGTTGGCAAATCTGAGTAACATTAGGTATAAATACATGCATGGAATTTTGAAATGCCAAATTAGTGGTTATTTCAATTATTGAAGAATTTGATACGAGTAGTTAAACTGAGGCATTTATCATAAAACTTGTGATGAGTAAATTTTTATTTCATGCAACTTAATCAAATGAAGCACGAGATTCTCACGCTATTAGCTATTTGCAAGTATAATAGAAGAACTACCCTATGGATTTGGAAATAGCTAAATTTTCTGGGATTAGTATTGGGGTGAACTGAATATTTAGGTTGAACAAAATAAAAAAATAACCTTCTTTTTTACTATATTTTTGGGAAATTTCTTCATCTTGCGTCTCTTTTGGCTAAACTCATAAGCCATTTTGCTTTATTTCATCTTATTTCAGAGCCAAAGAAAAGCGAGTTTTCCGCGTCGATGCTTCAGCAGCAATTTTTTTCCTTCCTCCCGCCCCCACCATCAGTAATTAGAGTATTTACCGGCATTCATATCTGTCTTTGCACTTTGGGGACTTTGAAACTGGGACTAGTTTTGTTATTGCAAAAAAGAAAAAGTATAACTGAAAAGCAATCGCTTTTTCTACTGCTCACTGGACAAGTGATTAATGGTGATGAATGGTTAGCCTAGAATCTAGATGATAATTATCCTTACGTTTTTTTGGCAGGTGTTGATTCGCCTTATTGGTGCTGATGAACATATATATACTAACTATACAGAAGCTATGCGGTGGTTAGAAGATACAGATGTTTTGGAGATGATCGTGGATAAGTTTAGCTCTTCGGTAAGATATTTCATATGCCTTTGTAATTGAGAATATATCCATTTTCTTTCGTTTTTTTGTAGGTGCTTTAAAGCTGGCATTCTAAAGTTATTAATCAGAGAAATCTCCTTTGCTCACAAATCACGATTGTTAGAAAGCATATACTTATTCCTCTTGTTATGTATGTGAGCGTTTTTCTCATGGTGATTGTTTGTACATCATCACCCCCTTGGTGTCTTGTTGTACATGGGTGTCACCTCCTTGGGGTCTTTAATTAATACTATCTCTTAGATAAAAAAATAAATTGACATTGCTTGAGAATAGAAATGGTCTTCCAATGGAGTCACTCTCACGTGGTCTGGAAAGGGTAGCAGGACGAGTAAGAACACCTGTGACATTGGTAAAGAGATTTCAAATGCTGTTTAGCTGATGAATGTTGTGTCATATAAATTGCATTCCTGCCAATTGCAATTGGTTAAATTCTTGGTGGATGTATGTTTGACTTTAAGAATTGCTAGTTTACTTTCTGCAAACCTGATCTTCTAATTAAGGTTTTCATAGCTATTAAAGTTATTAGTTTCTTTTTGTTGAGCTGCTTACAGATTTTCTTATTAGTGATAATCACTGTTTTTCCAGGATTCTCCTGAAGTCCATGCTAATGCAGCAGAGACACTATGTGCCATTACGAGATATGCCCCCCCTGGCATAGCAGCTAAAATTTCTAGTTCAAGGTAGATTTGAATTTGTCTTGCTGATACCTTGGATCATCAATGTTTTAATCTTGTGTTTTTGAATAAATATTTTGGCTTTATGTAGTTTGTGAGGGTCTAGTTATTGAAAAGGAAAGGGAAAAGCATAGAGTATAAGAGGCGTTTGGTATGGGGTATTAAGGAAAGGGCAAGGGGATGAAATTTAATGATACCCTTTGTTGATGTATGTTTCACCCATTTTTTCATTTCTTTTCCCCTCGTCATTACCCCAGTCATTTACATCCTTACCTTTCACCCCCAAGGTATCCCATTCCCTTTTCCCCCAACCCAATCCCAATCGTCAATGTTCTACTCTTGTGTTTTTATGTAAATATATTGGTTTGATGTGGTTGGTGAGGGTATAGTTATTGAAAAGGAAAGGGAAAAGCGTAGAATATTAATCGTTTATACGTTTTAAGGTGAGGGAGATGCCGGATGTATTATTGAAATGTGAGGGCAAATGATACCTTTTTGTTGAGACGTTTCCAGACATATTTTAGGAAACAGGCAACACTATTGAATGCCTCAAAGGCTTTTGCTTGTGGTAGGGTATGTCTGATACACACAACCATACCTCTAGTTTGAAAATAACGAGAGGTGTTTACAGCTCCTCCATAATGAAAATTGTGAGAGTATGCTTCGACTTTATTATATATAAAGCGCATACAGTTTAATGAGAGGCTTAGCCTCTTGCTTCTTGCTTACATTTGCGATTTTTTTTTTTTTAATTTGAAAACATTTATGTTTGGACTTGCAGTCTTATAGGTAGGTTATTTCACAATGCGCTGGAGAAGTCTCGGCCAAAATCAGTTTTGGTCAATTCCCTTTCTGTATGTATTTCTCTTTTAGACCCAAAGAGGAGCACTTTTGGGTCTTACTATTCATATAGTCGTCAGTTTTCTCAAGGACCTTCAGTAACTGCTAATCCTGCGACAGTTGAAGGCATGCTAGGGAGCCTTGGTAAGGACTCTGCTGTTCTTGTGTATTTGTTCTCTTTCATTCTTACAGATTGTGTTCTTGTTGCAAACTTGGGGTTGGTTATGAGGAGTATGTAGGGAAATACATTGTTCTGCTTTCAGTGAATTTAAGTATGCAATAAAGGACAATGAACCTTTTGAGTTTTGACTTTAGAAGAGTGTTTAATTGTTGGTTTTGTATGTTTCGAAATTTGAATTGTGAAATAGTCTTGATAAGCTCTAGGTTCTCTTTAGGGGGATCGCTAGTGGGCACTGGGGCTGGAAGGATATTAGCAAAGCAGGGCACAGTTGTTTTGATTATATATTTTTAATATTTTAAAATGTGCAATTGTTTAGAAATTGTCTTTAGAAGATTGGAACATATAATTTGTTTTTTTCTATGCTTGAGAATTTAGGCTTCTCTGACTCTATTTATCTTCGTTAAAAGTCTTGGCTTAGGTGTCCCCGAGGTTCTATAAGCTTTAGTCAAATGATTAGTTGGTATAAGATCTATTAGTTGGATGATGGCAGTCTGACACACCAGTCCAGAGGTGGCAAATGGGTCAATTGGGTCGGGTCTGGGTTGGATCATTTAGAGTCTGCCACACATAACACTTTCGGTTGGGTATGGTCGTTTTCGTTTTTGGGTCAATTTTGGATGTCAAGTTGGTCGGTCATTTCGGGCTTTGGTCATTTTCGGGTATGGGTCATGTTGGGTTGGGTCATTTTTGAGTCAGTGGTTAAAACACTTCAATTAGTACTAATTTGACTAATAAAGAGTATTTTACAAAATTAATTATTTATGATGGAGTGTTGAAATTAGTGAATCCTTTATTTTGATGTATATAATATTTAATATGACTTAACTAGTAATTCGGTTCATTTCGTTCGGATCGGGTCAGTTATGACATGGGTTGGGTCACCTATGGTCGGGTCAAGATTGAGCCAATCAAGATTTGGGTCGGGTTTAGTGACTTAGTCAATTTGGGTTTTGGGTCACATTCGGGTTAGACAATTTCGGTTCTTGGGTCAGCCTAATTGGGTCGGATCGACGAGTCAGCTTTGCTAGGTCTACACACCACAAATATCCTGTGGTCTGTGTAGTTTAGGGGAGCAGCAGATTAAGTTTGACTACTATAGCAGGCATCATATAGAGCACTCTCAGTGCTATCTGCAATTAATTGATAACCCCTCCCCTTCTTGATTTGCACACACTTGTTTTTTTTTTTTTTCCTTTTGTGAAATGATTGTTTGTGTGGAAAAATAGATTTAGATTTTAGAATTACGCATTAATATGGCGGCCTTTTCATTTTCCTTTTATTTTTGTACAGGTAATCTACTCAAGTTGTTAGATGTTTCAGCAGAAGAAAATGTCTTATTAACAACGTATGGAAAATTGCAGCCACCGCTAGGAAAACAACGTCTGAAGGTGTTTCCAATATCTAACTTTACTTTAATATGTGATTCTTGTACCTGTAGACTTTTTGACTAGACATGACATGGTTCTAAATCAAATTTGATTAGGAAAAAAAAAAACGATTAGCATCATTAATACAGAGAAGAATGTGATGCTTGGCTTTTAGGAAAGAAGCTAAGGGGCAGGGAGAGTGAGCTCCTTCAAGGAATTTGTGGTACTGGACATGTGCTAACATCTGTTTAGTCTGCCTCTATGCCCGTGTCCAAATCCCAGGCCTCTCTTTTTGTACAATATAAGCTAATATCGACCAACTTATCCAAAAAAAATTAAGCATTACAGAATGATACATGTCACTCTTTCAAACCTGTACCCCATGTTTGAGTGACTGGGCTGTTGCTTATGTGAAAATAAAACATAGTTTTCCTTTTGTTTGGAAAGATGACATGCATCTTATTACGTGTTCTTGACAATGACTCTGTGTTGGCAGATTATTGAATTCATTTCTGTCTTACTCTCAATTGGTAATGAAGCTGCTGAAAAGGAAGTAGTACGACTTGGAGCAGTTCAAAGAATCTTAGACATGTTCTTTGAGTAAGTTGAAATTTGGAGAGGTATCTGTGGGTTTTTAAATTTATTGATCAAAATGTGATGATGTTTCATTTGTTGCAGGTACCCCTACAATAATTTTCTGCATCACCATGTAGAAACAATAATAATATCTTGCCTTGAAAACAAGAAGTCTACCCTTGTCGAGCATCTTCTCCGGGATTGTAATCTTGTTGGAAGGATTCTGGAAGCTGAAAAAAGTCCTTTGTTGTCCACTGACTCAAGCAAGGTGATTGATGATCAATAATGATATCACGGTGTCCTTAGATTTTATTTGAAGTTTGATGTATTTCTGGGAGTGTTGTAGAATTTGTCATCTGTTTTATTTGTGCTTTTTTCCTTTCATTTTTGGAGTTTTACTATTTCGCACTAGCGTTATTAAATGATTTTCTTGCAGCCCACAGTCAGCATTGATGGGACGCATTCTGCTAGAATTGGAAACATTGGTCATCTGACACGAATATCAAACAAACTTATTCATCTGGCTAATACCAATACTGAAATTCAGGGATTGTTACAGGTTTGTGTCTTTGTTACAATTGTCTTTTGTCTATACATATAGGAATGGTAATTTGATCATTAGTTGATTGGTTTTACAACATTGTACATCAGAGTTGTGTCATTTTGTTGTCATTATTAATTGAATGTATGATTTGATTGTGTGACGACAAATGACATTAGCCGAAAAGGCTCTGGCCTATGACGGGTAAAAGGGGGTTGGATGCTACTTTACAAACAATTAGTGAGCCATTTTTTCTTTGCCTTATTACATCATTTACCAAAGCCAAGGATGAGTGTTACATCATGTATCAAAGCCAAGGACGAGTGTGTCTTTGGCTTTGTTGAAAATGCTAAAATGATTCCAGTGTGAGCATACTCGTAATCTTTTTTTGTTTGCTTTGATCCGACACCCTGTTTTGATGAGGTGAATGAAAAGTAGCATTTTAATATTTCATATTGAGTAATGAAATCAATAGGTTCATGGTTTAAAGCACGGTATCTCTGATTCCCATCGCCATTGTGCTAAAAAAATATTACATTTAATAGGAGTTTTATGAAAAGAAAAGTCCCAAATAGAGAAAATTTGTCCTATTTACTGTTTCCATTGGGTTATTTTCTAGGGGAAGATTTAGTTTACTGTAAACTACCGATATTCTAGTCTTTCTGCTGGTTAATTTATCCGTTTTCCTTAAATGTGTAGGGAAATGCTGAATGGCTGGATTGGTGTGCCGATGTCTTGTCTAAGCGCAATGCGGTTGAAAATGTTCATCAATGGGTGTGTGGGTGAGTCTTATTTTTAAATCTTCTTCTCGTTTGCTTACTTTGGTACTCCCTCCACATCTATTTGTTTTACCCATATTCCATTTTGGTCCACATCTTTTTGTTTTACCCATTTGAGAACTTTCCATATTCGGTAAAGATTAAGACACTCAACACCAACTTATCCCTTAAGCTATTGATATTAAAAAATTTAACACACCCACTTATTTCCACAAGACACTCATCCCAACCTCCACACTCACCAGTCACCACCCTCCACACAAACCACCAGCCACCATCACCTACCATCATCAAAATGCTCGTGACGCGCCGGCAACACACGTGGACCACCGTCACCAGCGCTCTCGCCAACTCCACACATATTGTACTACCTCTCCCCATTCGAAACCTCCACAACACTCAATAACCACAGCACCTCATCACCTACAAGGTGGAGGGATGACGACAAACACCCCCACAAACTCAGATCTACAATATTACACGAATTATTTTCGAAAACGACCACCATGATTGTGTTCTCCAGTGACTTGCGCAGCTAGTGGTGGTGGTTGTTTTTCTGTTTGTGGTGGTTGGTGTTTTGACGATGGTGGTGGTTTGATGGAAGCTTGGTGGGATTGTGGTGGTGGTGTTGGTCGGAGTGTTTTGGGTGGTTATAACACCGGTGGGATGGTGGTCTTCAGGCGAGTGCATAGGTGGGCAAGCGAGTGAAAGTTTGATGGAGGCAGGGAATGTATGTATTAGTGAGTTAACTAATATCCCTAATTGGGATAATGCAATAATTGAGTCCATCTATTATCTATTAGTGTATTATATTAATATTCCCTTAGAACCGTGTATAAAGTAAATGAGTAGAACAAATAGATGTGGAGGGAGTATAATTTTTTGACTTTGCTGTTCTGTGATTCCATCTTTAAATTAGGAAGCTACTTGACAGCTCCTAATTGACTCAATGACTGCTGATAATCAGTAATATGTAGACAGTAGACTAACTAACTAATGTCAACTGATTGATATTGTAATATTCTGTTAACACTCTCACTAAGTCGGAGCACAGATAATAATCATGCCCAACTTCTCACAAAGATAATCAACCCCAACCCCATTTAAAGCTTTTGTGAAAATGTCCTGATCTGAGCACGGGAGCAAATTAAATAGATATAATGTTGTTGCTTGTGTGGCTGGAACTCGTGTATCAACAGGAACGAACGAGACGATATTTTTGTGATGATATTTGACTAAAAGTTTGCCTAGTCTTCGAGTCAATGAGGGTGTTTAAAAGAAGATGCCTATCTAGCTTTAAGCAAGATTTGAAGTACCTTATCAAACCGTAAATTGAGATCAAAACTTGATCTATTTTCTTGAGTTTATTTGCAAACTTGAATCTATAAAATTGAAATACAACAATCCTATTTATAGTCCCTAATTACGTATCTAATTGGAAGTAGGAAAGCTAACTTACACGAGACTTATTATTCCATTAACTACTAAACTTCTAATGGCATACAATTGCCTTATATTAATTCTACTAGATAAAGTCTAACCCATACTTAATCCCAGCCGAGCTAAACCACTTGACTAGGTTGTACGACTAGGACTCCAATTCTTCGTTGTCTACACCGTCGAATATCGCATCATCCCCTCCCCCCTTTGAAAGGAATTGATCTCAATTCAGCGATTCCATTATTATCAAGTTAAGGTGACAATTTTCATTGAATGTGGCGTATACACCATCGTCACCACCCCGAAGCTCGAGCTTATAGGCGTTGTCCTTGGCCTTGCTCACGATTTTGCTGGAACCATCACCATTGCCTCCGGGATCAACGGGATCAAAGGTCTTGGACTTCGAGTCTCGATTCTCAGAACATCCTCTCTTCGTCCTATCTTCTCTTCGGCCTTAATCAAAGGCTATATGGCACCCACTACTTACGGTTCGTCGTTGTGTTGTAGTTTCATGACATTCATACCCACCTTCAAACCATAAGATGATTTTTAAGTAGGGGTTGGTCTTGTTTTTCCACACGATAAAAAGCTTTACAAAGCTCATACATTCGGGAGAGATGATGATTTGATATATATTTCATTGAAAGGTAAGACATATTTAAACTAACTAATTAGGGCACTATCTTAGTAGGGGTTGGTCTTGTTTTTCCACACGATAAAACATGGAAGCGGACTTAGGTAATGATACATAATTAGGGCACTATCTTAGTAGCTACTTGATAGCTCCTAATTGAGTGACTTGTCGCCTACGATCAGTAATACGTAAACTAACTAATGACAACTTATTGATTGTAATATTCTGTTAAGAGAGTAAGAATGAAACGGAAGAGAGTAAAGTGGAAAAGGGAATATTTGGATAAACTAGGAGTTTTATGGCTACAGTGGCCGTTTTGATCGCTGGCTGGGTTGTCAGGGCAGTGGTGCTCCGGTGGGGTTGTCAGGGGTGCGTTGGCGTCGGTGATCAATATGCAGGGGTTTGGTGTCGGTTGATGGTTGGTGTTTGATGTTTGTTGTGGTATGGTTGGTGGCTGGTGGTTTGCGGTTTGCGGAGGGGAAGTGAGGAGGACTAAGGAAAGAGAATGACGGTGGTAGGGTGGAAAGGCTGAGGTGGTGTCGTCGGAATATGTTGCCAGCGGCTCCATGTTGGTGCCGTCTGCAGAGGGGTTGTGAGGGATAAGAGAGAAGATGGGTGATAGTTTAGCGTTTTTTGAGTTATACGGAGTATATGACTACATCAAATTGTATCTTAGGTATAATAAAATACACTTAAGGAACCCAGTTCGCACGATAAGAGCAGTTCCCACTGGATCCGGAGTAACTCCTTTACAACTAAAATTCTGAAGTGTGGAGCAAGTTTGTTACAGCACTTTCTAATTCCATGATTTTAATTGAGCATTATTTTCTGTTTCTCAGGAGACCAACTCCTTTACAAGATCGAGGTAGGGATAGTGATGATGATGATTACCAAGATAGAGATTACGATGTTGCAGCTCTTGCTAACAACATAAGCCAGGCCTTTCAGTATGGAATTTACAGTAATGACATGGATGAGGTGTGGGATTCAGCAATACTACATACTTGTCATTTTTATTTCTTGTTGACTTTGGTCTGTCTTCCACTCTTCCCCTCTATTCGGTTCATGTCTAGATTTTTGATAGATAGGGTGCATGCTTAGCAATGGCAGCTCAGGTGACACTGCGGCTGTCAGGCTAGTGGTCTACTGATCTTATCTCATCTGCCCTTTTTGTTATTTTTGTGTATGTTTAAAGTGATGATGCTTCTTTAGGTTTAAAAACATTTTAGTTGAGAAAGCATTCTCCAAGGCTTATGCTAGTCAATACAAAGGTCATGTCAACGCAGCTGATGGGGGCTGACACGAGTAGGGACACAGTCAGATCTGTCAATAGAAAACACAACAATGATATGTTGGCAGAGACAGAAACTGTAGGCCACAACTGTCAGATGAGCCAAATGGGTGCTTCACTCCTTGTGGTTCCCGACCTTTTGTGTTCTCTGGTTAACATCTGGGAGTGAGAGGTGGCCTTTATTGTGAAAGTTTTTTTCTCCTTTGTTTGAAATAGTAAAAATAAACACAGGTTTTCGTTCTTTTAGAGGGGTTTATAATTCTGCTATTTGGTGGGGCTTCTTTAAGTCACTTGTTTTTTTTTTTGCCGTTAAGTTGGTTTACTTTTTCTGAATCTTTTTTCATCAATACTCACTCAATTCAATTGAATTCACTGCATTGGCTGTTGGACCTAGATTTAGGTTAGGATAAATATGTGAGAAAAGATATGGGGTCCAGAATCAAACGGAGTGTTTCGTAGTTTTAACCTTGCCTTAAATGGAAATGTATTGATTTTATTTGAAATCTGAAAAGGGAAAATGTTGTGAATCCAAATGAATGGAAGGAGTATTAAGTACTTAAGGGGAGTTGCTGTTACCAATTTTTATCTGTTTATACTTTTTAAGCCCTTTCTTCTTTTCCATGCATAATATTACACTATAGACGTACTCATCTTTCTGACTTCTAAATGATATAAATTTTTAATATTTGGTCTTCCGATAGGCCCTTCTTTGATATATCCATGCATTGCCAAATCCTGAATATGAAGTTTCAGATACTACACCCTTTTCCTTTTTACATACATGGGTTAGTCTCGTAGAAATGCGCTTCAATCTTGCTAACTTTGCATAATGTAAAGCAACTTGGCTTATCTGCTTGAGTGTTTTATTTAAATTGATTTTTTTTCCTTTCATTAACTGAGGTTGTGGATTGATTTTTCCCCCCCTTTTCCCCCCATATTTGCAGGTTCAAGGGTCAAATGAGCGAGATGAAGAGGTATGCCTTGTGACTACTTTAAGATGCTTGTATTTCTTACACATTTTTTCCATGAACAAATAAATGCTAGCTTAAAACATTTGGAAAGTAATTCTTGTGTAGCTGAGACTTCCTTTCCGTGGATTGTGTCTTGTAGAAAATCAATCGTGCTCATGTTTTTTTTTTCATTGTATATATCTTTTTAAAATTTTGACTGGGTTATCTTGAACGTGTCTCTGAACACACTACAACGTTATAAATTGGTAGATTGTTGTGGGGCTTCTATACTTGCTCCCTTGTCCTCCCTCCTGGGCCCCATTACAGGAGGCAGTGGGTGTTCCACCATTTTTGTAAATTTTAATATGAGAAGTGGATCAATATATCATAATTAATGTTTGAAGCACTGAGTATCACAACTTGGTTATTCTGATGATATTTTGGGCTTTTGGCATTAATGGCCTGACAGTATCAATAATCAGTTAAATGTAGATTTCAAAACGCTAGATACTTTAGTACAATTGTGGTAGTAAACCAATTAAAAAATAAAATAAAAATATTTGTCTTGGTCACTGTACTATACTTTTGTCCTAGAAGTTTAAACCTTGGATGACTTTCCATGTTTTTGTCCTTTACTCGTGTTTTGCTTTCTGTTTTTGTTTTCATGGTATGCTTCTCCCCACTCCTTAAAGATTACAATTGGTGCAATTGTGTGATCGTCTTGCAGTATAGTCCGTAAGTCATAATGAGTATCTAACTATTTAACATGATAGGATATTTACTTTGATGATGAATCTGCTGAAGTGGTTATATCCTCGTTGCGTCTTGGAGATGGCAAAGAAAGGTTTGTGAAATCTAGACGTCCCTCTTTTCATTTCATTTTTCAACTTGGCTTATCAATTTTACCAAGTATAATTTTGAACAATAAACTGCTGTGTAAACCTACAAAAGCTTTGTTTACTTTACGTTCATGAATTATGGCTGATTTTTCGAGTTAAGAGTATGTGGACTATGACATGCCATCATTAGACAGTGTTGGTCACATTTATGGTTACTTGTTTGGTGGAAGTGTTTTAATTTGGCTGTTCATTTCGGTTTATATGAAAATGCTTTGTTCATCTTTGGCCCAGTGGTTCACTATTCACTAATTCAAACTGGTTCGCATTTGAGGAAGACCGAGCCAACAATGAGCCTTCAACTGGTTCACTTGCTTCTGCATCACCAGACAATGAACCCGGCTCTGGGATCGCCGGTGAAGATGACTTGATTGACACCGCCACATCATCTCAAGAGCCAGAAACATCCAATCCCACCGGTGGAAACGAAGGGGGAGGTGAACAGACAGAATGGGTTGAATGGAGGGAAACATCAAATGGTGCCGAGGAAACTGCCACAGAGGCCGAGGTGAGTTGCCCAAGCGCGACTGGGCCATCGCCGTCAGCGCATGACATTGGTGTGCCAGAATTGATTACTGATAATGATGAGGCTGAAAATGTTGATGGGTGCCTCTCTAGTCCGGGCACAGCCACTTCTCCAGATAAAGTAAGCTCATCTGTCGGTGTTGAACCGGGTTTGGAGCCTGGTGAGCACAAGGAATTGATTTAGTTCAAGCAGGGAATTAGATGTACATTACAAAGAAAAAGGGATGAAGAGTGTTTACCTGCATTCAGGTCAATTCCCTTGTCGATTATGCTTCTCACTGTAATTTTCATTCTTCTTTCTTGTACATCGTATTGGATTTATGTTTTCGTATGTCTTTTTTTGGCTAGAAAGGTAATGATTCTTTTCTGAGAAACTTTAGAAGACTCGTCACTCATTGTAAAATGGAAAATAGAAGGGCTGATTTCAGCTTATTTTTCATGCAAAGTTGTTTGTGTCCAGACCTCTGTTACAATATTTATACGTAGTCTCTTTTCGCAGTATGTATTTTACTAATTTTAGTACATTTTGTATCCAACTTTCCATTTTCTACCCAAGTAAAAAAACATCAAATTTTATTCTCTCGTTCGTTCATCTCTACTTCTCAAAACAAGCCACTTTTTTTTTTTTTTTTTTTAATTAAGGATGGGTAATGATTAAAGTATAAAATAAGTATTTAATTCACTAATTGTATTATTATTGTTATTGTTATTATTATTGTTATTATCATTATCATCATCATTATTATTATCATTCTTCTTCTTCATCAAATTAGCAGCGTCGTCATCATTCTTCTTCTTCTTCTTCAAATTAGCGGTTCTTTTTATTTTTTTGGTTTTATTTCCATTAATTTAGTCTTTATGTTAATATTAATTTAGGGATTTAATTGATAGGTAGGGATGGTGGTTGTTGGTGTCTGCTTGGCGTGTCGCCGACAATGGTGGTGGGATGCGCCAACTAGAGGCACAGGATAAAGGCTTTGGCAGGCCGACGACTGTGTGGGGGAGGGGACAAGGATGGAATAAGGAGGGGAGAAGAAAGGTGATAGGGGGACAGTGGCGAATGGTAATCGGACGCTAGTGAGGGTGTGGGTACAAGCCTTGTGATCCGCAGCGAGCCTTGTTCATCGGCGTTGTTGGCCGATGGTGGACAAGAAAGAGGGTGGTGGGTGATGTCAAAGGTGATGGTGGTGAATGTGTCAAACTGTTGAACGTGTTTTTTGGGTTTTTCCTTCATCGACTTTTTTTTTCATTATCAATATAGTACATAGTAGGATTATATTTGTAAATGCAATATACGTGCTTTCTGTAAAACTAATTTATCCACGCAATATGCTTTTATTGTAAAAAAATAAATAAATAAAGAATTTATCGACGCAGCTAAGATGGTTGGTGACAGAGGTTGACAATGGTGGTTGACGGCGGTGAGGATGAAAACTAGAGGAGATGAGAATTAAGAGGAGAAAGTCAAAGAAATAAGAGAGAGAATGGGAGGAAGAAACTGAGAGTCCATAATCGTCAACATTGTACTACAATGAGTAAAATATATACTGTAAAAATCAATACCATTTATATGGGTGCTTTGTTTATCTGTACTCGTTTCTTAGAATTAGAGGTTGGTTGTCTGAACTCTCGTTGCTTTCCTTTGATCGTGCCAGACGACTTCAATTTATGACAACCGAACATGTGTTTTTTTCTGGTTTAAGATGGTGTCCTTTTTGTACCCTTGAATCCAGGACTACTGGCGGAAGCCCAAGAGACGAATTGTCAGTATACATCTGTAATACAATAGTTATTTTGCTATCGTCAAGACTTGCTTAAACACAAATGGTTTTAGAAGTCGTCACAACCGATCAAAAGTAATTTATAAAACAACCTAATTCAAGTAATAAATCGGGGTCGAATGCAACGATGGAGTGGGTTATTACACAATTTGTTCACATCAAAGTTAGCCAAGAATATAGTGAATTTGATTATAAACCAAACTAAGAAGTGATTAGACGCAAGATTAAACTAAAGGAAGGTGTTTTAATCAAATTAAGTAAAACTAGGGTCTTTGGGTTCACTTAGGTAAGGAGAAGGGGCTTAAAGGGTTAACAAGATATGAGTAGTTATTAAGTCAAAGTTATCCCCTAATCTCTTAGGTTTACCTTAAGTCTGCAAACAATTTTTCACTTAATTATGCCAAACACATCACATACAAGCCATCTAAGCCCTTCAATTGCTTTTACTCATGAATAAGCTAAACATACTAATGAAATGTTCAAAACTTTCACTTAAAAAATTCATCAAACACCTTATATGCATGTAAGCAAAGACTCAATAATTTACCCTAATCAATATGTTAACAACCGATAATCTCAAGTTTACCTAGATCTCACTAAACCCTAGAGTAAACTATTCAAACATACTCAAAGTAGAGAACTCAATAATGGAAGAAAACAACTTGGGGATTAGATAACTAGAATGAAGAATTTGGAGAAGCAGAATGAAGAATTTGGAGGAAAACTTACAGGGAGTTCCCAGCCGGTCAGMCCACCGGCARCCGGCTGACCGGCCCTGCTCACCTGATGATCAAAATTCTCCAAATACTTACAGAAGACTCCCAGCCGGTCAGCCAACCGGCAGCCGGCTGACCGGCTGTGCATACCTGATACTTGTCAAATTATCCAAAATGAAACAGAAGACTCCCAGCCGGCACACCTACCGGCGGCCGGTCAACCGGCTGGGAAGACCTGAAGACAATTTTCTGCCCAATTGTAATTTCGACCCATTTTGGTAACAAACTATAAATACCCCCATTTTATTTCTGTTTGGACACACAACCCTAGATCTGAAAATTAGTCTACATTTATGCAAGTTTTCCTTAATTAATCCTTAATCATTCCCTAATCATACCCTTAATTACTTAGTTTATTTAGTTAAATATTCATAGTTTACATATTGGATTTTGGTTTGTAATAGAAGATGTTGAGAGATTTCTTCTATATTATTAATCAAAGATTCAAGCTTTCCTTTAGTAGTTGGTATAATTCCTATCTCTTGTT
>VHZZ01006883.1:18881-35627 GCA_009801015.1 Silene noctiflora | reverse complement strand
CGCAATTAAATAATAATACCGATCATAATAAATTAATTATTTTCGTAATTTAATATTTGGAACGATATTTAGCAAAGCGATAATTGATAAATTATGAATACGATACTTACCCAATTAATTTATCCTCGCTGTATGCGTGTATTTGGTTATGATGCACTTCGTTTTCATTAACGAACAAAAGATGATGCACCTCGTAATCAAACGATTCAATGAACCAAATGAACTCACCAACCACACCCTTTCTTATGCCTCCATACCGTCTATTTATTCACTCACCAACCATCCAATCCTTTCATTCTTTGACCTACCCAAATCCTTCCTACTTCCCACACCAACTCAGCCATTGTGCATACACACCTAGAGGAGGTTGCCGGAGCCCTAGCATCCACCGTTTCCCTAACAGAACAAGGTAACACGAGCAACATTTTGCTTTTATGTATTCGTTCTTTTTGAGGCTATCGACCTAGAGTAATTAGCCACCCATATACCGTGCTCAAGGGCTGGGCTAGTAGGGACACTAGAGACCCTGACCAGACCTCCATTGACCATAGTGGGTCTCTGTGGTGGTGGCTAGGGTGGGTTTCGATGGGTTATGCAATGGGTCAATTTTGGGTTGAGCAGGGGAATAAAATCGTGGAATTAGAACGAAACTTTGAGTCGACTGACCTGGGGTGTTTAGGGTTGGTATTTGGGCTTGAGTCGACCATAGTGGTAGTCAGGTAGTGGTCAAAGGTTGTGTCAGGTGACGGTGGCCGGAGTAGCAGAGAGTAGGGGGAGAATAAATGGAAAACAGAGTGCATGTGGTGTGAGTATAGGATGAGATTGGTGGGGTTGGCGAGTCGTATGAGGTGTCTGATGTCGAGGAGGACCACCCCTGGAAACACCGTGGGTCAGTGGTGACTAGGGTGGTGTCCAGGAGTGGTTGCGTCGGGTGGTTATGGAGATGTGGGTCAGTTTTAGTGTCGGGTTCCAGGGCTGTTCTGGGTTTGTTCTGGGTTGTTGGTGCTGTCTGCCTTGTTTTGGTGAGGCCAGGAGTAGTCAAGTGTAGTGTCGAGGCGATGGCGAGGCTGCCACTGGAACCCCCATGTGCCGGTGGTGGTGATGGTGGTGTCCAGTGGTGGTAGGGGGCAGCGTAGATAGTAGGGTTTGAGTTTGTATCACGGGTCAAGGTAGGTAAGTGTGCGAGGTGGAGTATGATCTGGTGGTGGCTGGGATTGGTGGTTGGAGTCGAGGTCGCTGGTGGTGGCAGGAGGGGGTCCACCGTGGTGCAGGGAGAAGAGCCACGGTGGAGTCGGTGGCTGTGAGGGATGAAGTTGGTGGTTTTGGGCCAGATTAATAGTCGGGTTGTAGTCTTAGTTGTGATATCATTTACGTAGTCATCGTCTTGAATTGTTGCTTCGTAATTCGTAATTTGTGATTCGTAATAATAATAAACTAAGTCGTATTAATTATAATTTTGTAATTCGTAAACGATGAGTTATTTAATCCGTAAATAATTGAAGAATAATTATTTATAATGAATACTAGTAATATCTTTGGAGTCGAGATATTTTCATAACGACACGCTTTACGAGCATTAAGTTTATAGATTACCAATTACGATAAATAGCGTTTAATAAATAATACGAACAATGAAGTTAATAATAATATTATTGTTTTAGGTGACGGATTCGAAGTGTAATATTTCTTAGCCTTTACTGCTTTTATTGTCAAGACTTGTTTTACGAGGTAGGATAATTAATCTGTTATTTCTTATAATTGTTCAGTTTTGATGCTATGTCTTGATGAGTGCATTATTACATGAGCTATGGCATGTGTTGAGTTGTGATTTATTGTTATATTCATAAGCTTGGTTTATGCACTTCTTACCGGTTTGGTTTATGATTTAAGTATGATTTGATTAGCATTCATGAGCATGGCATATGCAAGTTAGGATGGATATCATTTGGATATCGGTTGGATATTTGCAATTGTGATTTAAAAGGCCCGGGCTGGTTCTGCATACCTGTCTCCGAATAACCTCAGCTGTTAAGCTGGTTTCTCAATTTTGATCGAGGTATACTCGGCCAGGGATTGGCGGGTGTGTGTTTCGGGGTTGGTGAGCTCATTAGAAGGCCATGGCAACTGCATACTCATACATTTTGTATATTTGTTAATTGTTGATTATTTATCCTACTCAACCGTGAGGTTGACCGTGTATTCGTTTAAACACCTGTGATGATCCATAATAGGGAGCAGAATTGACAGGTGACAGATGAGACAGTTAAGAGCATGGGATGGCGTGAGGATTTGGATGGACCGACTTAGAATATATCACTTGTTAGAAGTCTTCAGTTGTATTTTTAATTTCCGTTGTTTAGTACTTTGAGTATTGATGTAACAAACTTTATAATTTAATTAAATACCGTGTTTCAGTCACTTTGATTATCTACTACCTCGGATATTCCGAGATGCTAACACTCTCAATTATCTGAGAAGTCCTAGTACAGGCTCTTGAATAAATGGGGGTGTTACAAAGTGTTATCAGAGAGAACGATCCTCAGGTCTAAAACAAATGAATAAAATGAACATAGGAAGAGTCAAATAAAATGAACCCCGGGATAGAAACAGATATGAGCCCCAAAAAGGGAATGGGATGACTTAGGGGCCCCCTCACACCAAACCATGGGCCCTTTCAGTTCTGACTTGGGAACCCATTGAGAGGAACTTGAGAAGAAGGGTAGTCTATGTATCGACCTGATATAGTATCGTACTAAATTTTCTGCAGGGAAGGAGTAAGGTAAGTAAATTGGATGTATATTGGTTGATCAATGTTTGGAGTGAAGTGGTATGTGGATGGATAACAATGTATGTTGAAGTTGTTCATGTGATTGCTAGACTATGTGAATTTGTGTTATAGTATCATGTCTAGAGATATGTGGTTAATTGATCCCTGAGCCCTTAGGTAGTATGATATAGTTGGATATGATGAGAAACTAAAATTATAACCTAGGGAGTAGAATGACCATGGTAGGCTTGGGAAGGCCAAACTAGCCAACCATACCATATTTTCTGTTGCAGGAATTAAGTTGCTTAATCTATCTTGGCCCATGTCTAATAAATAACGAAATATTTATTAACCTTGTTCAATTCTTGTAAAACCATGGCCCCAAGAAGGACCAATTTGCTTCCAACATCATTAAGGCAGAGTTAAACGGACTATTGGCCACCAACGCAGCCTGTGAAATCCTGACATCAACGCAGCCTGTGAAATCCTGACGGTGGTGGAACCGAAGCAAGATAGCAATTAGAGCGGGGGCTGCGTAAAATGATACTGAATATGTGAGTTGAGATGGTTTCAAAAGAATCCTGACATCAACATTCCAAACGGAGCACGTCAAAAGCAAAATGAAGGCCGAGTTTGACACCGTCAAAAGCAAAACCGGATCTCTTCTTTTTTAGCATTTCTTTCATGAACTTGGTGTAAGAAGGAACCTGTGAAATCAATTCAACAAACGGAATGGTAACTTGTTAATGTTTAGCGACTTCCAAGAACATACCAAACTTACTCTCGTCCTTCTTCTTTGCCAAACGATGGGGAAATGGTAATGGAACTTGATTAGGAGCCTCGGGCTCCTTCACCTTGGGAACATCTACCTCCTCAACATCTTCTTTAGCCTTCCCCTTAACACCACCCCCTAGCTTGGACTCAAGGCTTACCACCTCGTCATCCAAAGTCATGGATGGACCATCATAGCTCGTACCACTTCTAAAATTAATAGCATTAACAGTATCATGAGGTTGAGCTCCTTTTGGTGGCAATTGACCTTGTTGCCTTTGAGCATTTGACGTGGCTAATTGGGCAATTTGAGTCTCCAACATCATAATGGCGGCCTCCTTAACTTGATCGCTCTTTTGCATTTGAGCTTGCATTATTTCTTGAGCCTTTACTACCTTCATCATCATGGCCTCAAGCTTTTCTAGACCTTGGTCATTTGGTTGGAAATTGGGGGCTTGGGCTTGTGGGTAGTTTGGTTGGTAGCTATTTTGTTGGGGGTAAGGTTGTTGATAACCTTGTTAGAATTGAGGCCTTTTACATCGGAAACCGGGAGGATTTCCTTGGTATTGCCTTGGTGGTTGGGGTACATTGGGTACTTGGTGTTGAGGGTTCAACACATTGGTTCTCTTATAGGACAGGTTGGGGTGGAACTTGGTGTTGGGGTTGTAATTGTTAGAAAAGGTACTTAATATAAGTGTGCATTTTGTTTAAAGCTTTGTAAAGCATTTACCTCTTCCATTGACGCCCTAAACAATGCGGTACAATGTCCCGCCCCACCGCAACCTTCACAAACCTCTACTTGACTAGTGACATTGACTTGCTCAACAAATTGGGATGAACTTGACCCTCCTCTCTCAATGTGTAGTTGAAGAGCGGAAATTTGAGCTCTCATTAGAGCTAAGATCGGATCCTCATCTCTTGCCTTTAAAGGAGCACTCTGGGAATTCACATATTGTGAATCATTAATGGCCATAGACTCAATAGTGAAATGGGCAAGCTCCACATCAATTTGATCGAACCTACCATTGCTTGCGGAATCCAAAACATGTCGAGACTCACCACAACATCCATTATAGAATGTAATAGCAAGAAACCATGGGTCTAACCCAAGATGAGGGCATTTCCTTTGGAGCTCCTTGTACCTCTCCCAAGCATCATAGTATAGAGACTCTCATTGCCATTTTGATGGAAACCCGTAATTTGGCTTCTCAATTGTTGAGTCTTCTCAAGCGGGAAATACTTTTGGTAGAAAGTAAGAGCCAAAGTCTCCTAATTCATCACACCCATAGCCTCACGATCAAGGCTATTGATCTATAGCTTGGCCTTATCCCTTTAAGAAAAGGGAAAAAGGATCTCCCTTATTTTCTCTTAGGTGACTCCAGTTTGTCTTATCATAGAGCAATAGTCACAAAAATTTGCAATTTGCAAATTAGGATCCTCCAAAAGACCTCCACCAAATTGCTTCCTCTTCACAAGAGAGATGAAAGCCGGCTTGATTTAAAAGTTAACCTCGCCATCAATTTGACCGGTAGTGATTCCTTTGGGGAGCATAGTCGCGGTCGGCTTGGAATGATTGGACAAATGCACCATCTTCTTAACTTTAGTAGCACTAGAAGCCTCTTCCTCCTCAAAAGCTTTAAGATCGTCTAGCAAGGACTTTCTAGCACTCTCCAATTCCTCAAGAGAACCACTTTGAGCGGCTTCTTTAAGGAAACGTAACCTCCTACGCAAAGTTCTTTCGGGCTCGGGATCAAGTGGGAATAAATCACCTCCACGAAAGGACCTATGCATAAGACAACAATCTAAGAAAGATTGTAAGTAACGGTCTCAAGGAACAAGTGTTCCGTAAGACAAAAGGAAAAAAAACAAGATAAAACCAACAAAAAAAAAGTAGAAACCGTTTCTCCCCGGCAACGGTGCCAAAATTTGACACAGGCTGTCGCGCACCTATGCAAAGATAAATTACCCTAATAACAAATGAATGTAGTAATAGGGGTCGAACCATAAAGAAAAATTGGTCTACCTTGTGAAGTTCTATGGATTGGTTTTATCTAGGTCGAGTTACTTTTTTTTGTTTGGAGTTGATGATAACAAAATTATAAAAAGATGTAAACTATATAAATGAAAGAAGTCTGGGGAGTCGGGTTACACATGCATATATAAAAGGTTCATGCTAGATTAGAAATGCATAACAGATGATAAATACCTAGGGTCTGGGGGAGTATGAGTCTGTAAAGGATGAAGTTTTTGTGCCATCAGGAGTGTTTGTATCTTGTGGGAGGTTGTATAAAAGGGTATCTATGGTTGTTGAGCAAGTCAACTTTCCAGTTGATTTGTTTGAGTTTCCTATGGATGAGTTTGAGGTCATAGCCGGGATGGATTGGTTGGGAAGTATAGTGCTACAATAGACTGTCATCAGAAGAAGGTGACTTTGAGGGGACCTAAGGGATTTAGGGTGTCTTACTGTGGGTTTGTGGTCAACCCAAAGTCAAGATTATTGCAGCTGTGACTTTGAAGTTGTACCTGAGGAAGGGGTATCCCATGATCCTTTTCCATGTAAAGGAAAATCGGATAGAGGAGCCATCAGCATTAGAGATACCAGTGGTGGGTGAGTTCGAGGATGTCTTTCCAGATAAGATACCAGGGTTACCTCTATAGAGGGATATTGATTTCATTTTTTAGCTGAAGCCGGGGATGGGACCTATATCTAAGGCCTCGTATCGTATGGGTACTAAGGAGCTTGAGGGATTGAAGAAGCACTTGAATGAGTTGTTCGATAAGGGATACATTAGTCCTAGTGTATCACCTTGGGGTGCGCCAGTTCTGTTTGTGAAGAAGAAAGATGGAAGCTTGAGATTGTGCATCGACTACAGAGAATTGAACTATGTCACGGTGAAGAACAGGTATACTTTGCCTAGGATTGATGATATTTTTTACCAGTTGAGTGGGGCTGGGGTGTTTTCAAAGATTGATCTAAAGTCGGGGTACCATCAGCTGAGGATTCGGGATGAGGGCATACCTAATACATCTTTTTGATCACGGTATGGTCACTATGAGTAAGTGGTGATGTCGTTTGGGGTTACTAATGCACCAGCGGTGTTCATGGAATTGATGAATTATAACAACCTGACCCACCACGTTGTAACACAACCTCGGTAAGATGAGATATGCACCTTTGGGCCTATTATTTGTCCTAACTTAAGCCCAAAAGCACAAGGTGTTACTAAATAGTGGGTGGAATCTCTTATAAACATATCATAATCTCTTTATTTTCCCGATATGGGACAACTTTCTCACAATTTCTTGGGGTGTTACAAACTCCCCCACTTAAAGAATACAACGTCCTCGTTGTGCCTTAAACCTGACCGCAGCCAGGCCCAGAATTCTCCCCCGCTAGGTGGGTGACCTAGGTACTCCCGACCACAGGCTCACCACACAATTGCAGGGTTGTTCTGATACCATTTATAACAACCTGACCCGCCACATTGTTACACAACCCTAATAAGATGGTATGTGAACCTTTGGGCCCATTATTTGTCCTCACTTAAGCCCAAAAGTACAAGGCCTTATTACTAAATAGTGGGTGGAATCTCTTATAAACATATCATAATCACTTTATTTTCCCGATATGGGACAACTTTCTCACAATTTCTTGGGGTGTTACATGAATAGAGTTTTCAACGAGTTCTTAGATCGGTTCATGGTGGTGTCGACGATATCTTAGTCTATTATAACATTAAGGAGGAGCACGAGGAGCATTTGAGGCTGGTTTTGTAGACCTTGCGCGCCAACCAGTTATATGCTAAGTTATCCAAGTGTGAGTTTTGGTTAGAGAAGGTGGCTTTTCTAGGCCATGTGATTTCCACGGAAGGGGTAGCTGTGGATCCTAGCAATATTGAGGCGGTGTCAAACTGGGAAGCACTGAATAATGTTGCTGAAATTCAGAGTTTTTTAGGTTTTGTTGGGTACTACAAGAGGTTCGTAAAAGATTTCTCAAAGATAGCTAGGCCTATGACAATTTTGATGCGAAAGGAGAATAGATTTCGCTGGGATGAGGGTTGTGAGACGGCGTTCCAAACTTTAAAGGAGCATTTGACTACAACTCTTGTCTTAGCTTTGCCAGAGGGTAGTGAGAACTTTGAGGCATATACCGATGCTTCAAAGAATGGCATGGGTTGTGTTTTGATGTAGAATGGGAAGGTCATTGCCTATGCTTCGAGGCATTTGAAGTCTTATTAGGAGAATTACCCTACTCACGATTTGGAGTTAGGTGCAGTTGTATTAGCTCTAAATATTGGGAGGAATTATCTCTATGGGGGCAACCTTTATGGCGTTTATATATTACAAGACTTTGAAGTACATCTATACCCAAAAGGAGCTGAATATGCGTCAGAGGAGGTGGATGGAGCTGATAGGTGACTATGACATGGATATTATCTATTATGAAGGAAAGGCTCTTGGAGATTTGACAGTTGAACCTGAGCTTTATGATGAGATCAAGAATAAGCAAGCCTTTGATCCTAAGATTCAGGAGTGGAGAGCTGGGGTGGAAAAGGGAACATTTTCATGGTTCTCTATTCATGCAGATGAGAGTGTTTGGTTCGATGGGAGGTGGTGTATGCCTAATTATATAGAACTGAGGAAGATGATCATGACAGAAGATCATTTCACTCCATATTTAGTGCATCCGGGAGGTGACAAGCTCTATAAATAGCTAAAGAAGGCGTTTTGGTGGCCTATAATGAAAAGGGAGACGGCTGAGTTTGTGACTAGATGTTTGACTTGTCAAAGGGTTAAAGGGAAATAGTGAAGACCGCACGGTAAGATTCAGTCTCTTGAGGTACCTATGTGGAAATGGGATTTTATTTCTATGGACTTTATTGTGGGGTTACCGAGAACTTGGCAAGGTAACAACATGATTTGGGTGATCGTGGATCGACAGACAAAGTCAGCTCATTTTATTCCAATGATAGATACATGAAGTAAGATGCAGTTGGCTAATGGGTACAGGAAGAATGTGGTCAGATTTCATGGTGTACCGAAAGACATTATGTCGGATAGGGATGCGAGGTTTATCTCAAGGTTTTAGCAAGAGTTACAGGAGTTGATGGGAACTACCTTATAGATAAGCATGACATTTCATCCTGCGACATATGGACAGACTGAGAGGACCATTAAGACTTTAAAGGATATATTGAGGGCTTATGTGATGGAGTTCGGTGGCAGTTGGAAGACAGGTTGGATTTGATCGAGTTCTCATATAACAACAACTTTTACACCAGTATTAGAAAGGCACCATTTGAGGCTTTGTATGGGAGGATATGTCGGAGTCCTATATGTTGGGATGATAGTGAAGAGGATGTGGTTTTAGGACCACAGATGGTGCAAGATATGATTGAATAGGTACGGTTGACCAGGCAGAAGATTAAAGAAGCTCAGGATCGACAGAAGAGCTATGCTGATTTGCATCGCAGGGACATCGAGTTTCAGGTGGGTGAATAGGTCTTTTGAAAGTATCACCCATGCGTGGAGTGATGCGTTTTGGCAGGAGGGGCAAGTTGAGCCAGAAGTTCATAGGACCCTATGAATTTTTTGATCAGATCGTGAGGTGGATTATTGATTGGCGTTGCCACCATCTTTAGACCGAGTACATAACGTTTTCAATGTGTCTCAACTCCAGAAGTATGTAAGTGACCTATCTGATATACTAGAAGTTGAGAATATCGAATTGGATGAGGCTTTGACTTATGTGGAAGTGTCAAAAGAGATCTTGGATCGCAAAGTGCGCAACACTAGGAATGGTGAGACGGTGTTGCTAAAACTATTGTGGACCAATCACAATGTTGAAGATGAAACTTGGGAACCGGAAGAGGCAATGAAGGAACGATATCCGCATCTTTTTGATCAGGTATGTTTGGTTACGTCTTCGTAACCGTGTTCTTTTAAGAGGGATAGGAGATGATCGCATGTGTTTTTGGGTCAGTTTTGGGTACGTTTTCGGGCTGATCATAGTTTGGGTATGGTTTGGCTACACTTTGGTATGTTTTCGAGTTGTTGAGTAGTAGTTCGGCTTTGATAGTTGTCTTTACAGGTATTGGTTTGAACTTCGGGGACAAAGTTCATTTTTAAGGAGGGAAGACTGTAATACATCAAATTTATGGTCCTAGGTTACTCGGTCGAGTATTGGGTACTCGACCGAATAGGTGGTGTGGTGCTTTTGGTCAGGCTTCTGACTTGTGGGTACTCGATCAAGTTTGCCGTACTCGGTCGAGTGTCATGTACTCGACCGAGTATCCGGTCAGTTTACG
This sequence comes from Silene noctiflora, assembly GCA_009801015.1. Taxonomy (NCBI): domain Eukaryota; kingdom Viridiplantae; phylum Streptophyta; class Magnoliopsida; order Caryophyllales; family Caryophyllaceae; genus Silene; species Silene noctiflora. The sequence goes on along the minus strand of VHZZ01006883.1, from coordinate 25,781 downwards.
TTATTTTCTGAGGTTTAACTAAAGTAATGCATGAAGCATATAATCAGGTTTTCATTAACGTAACTCATTTTATTAATTGCTTAAAACACTTTTCACAAAAAGGAGACAACGACATCACTTCTTCCCTTGCTACTTTCATCATTCCAAGGCTAGGGTTCTTTATTTTGGGGGGTTTTGCATCATAACTTTCGTCGATCGTTGGGTAAGTTTTCTACTTTAGTATTTTGGTTGTTTTTATAAGATTAGGCAAACCCTAATTGGGTTAATTGGGGGTTTATGGTGGATAGCAAGTTTTATGCCTTGGTTTTGATTGATTGATATAATAATAGGTGAAGACTTCATAGAGGAGACTTTTTAGACTGCTTTGCTGTGCTTTTTCTTGGATTATTGTTCAGGTAAGGTTTCCCTGCTCAGTTGATTGTATACTCGGTACAAGGTTGTATTGTGATGGTTATTGTGGTTATTTTTATGTTTGAGATTATGTGTTGGTTTTTGGATGTTGTTGTGGAGCCATTTTCGGGATATAATTCCAACCCCATGTTCGCCTCTTGTGGCTCCCGTCACAAGGGGATGTGCACATTAATGATCTGGGTTCTCTCGTTGCGATAAGGGGGGATTTTGGTGGTACGGCTGCGGTCCCCACTAGCGGTGTGGATTACCTGTTGTGATGGCTAATCTGGCAGGGCTACACACCTTAGTGTGTAGTCGGTTACTAGTTACTATGGAGTTTGGTGGATGGGTTTGATAGTTTGATTGGATGTATTTTGGATTATGTTATTGTGAATGTTGTATTGGTTATGCAGTTAACTGATCCCATTTTATGTTTTCAAAACTCTAGTGATCCATTCGGGGATGGTGAGCAGTTGGTTTAGCAGGTAATGGTTGTTGATATAGCTCGCGGTACATAGACGAGTTGTGTCGTCACTAGTGTTGTAGATTAGCTTCCGCTGAGTATTAGATACTATCACGTTATAGTTGTTATCACTTTTGGAATTTTGGATTGTATTTCTTTTGGAGACTTGTAATACTTTTGCATTAATGTTATTTTACTAAATTTGTTTCATTATGGTTAATGTGATGAGTACTACCTCGGAAAACCGAGATGCCAGCACCTTTATACATTGGGGTAATCCTTGTTACGGTACCTTGGTGTATGGGGGTGTTACAGATATTTCCTCTCAAAAGAAAACACCATTGAAACGCTTTACCATTAAACCTATATCCATCATAACTCCCTCATTTCCCCACCAAACTTCACCATTTTCGCGCCAAAGTCTTCCATTTCTCAGCCTCGACCATTCTATATAAGAAAGATGCATCATTTCTTAGTTTTTCTTAAATTCCGTCATTCTAGGGTTAAGGTAATTAACCCATTTCTTTGAATTTTTTGTTGAGGAAGCAAACCTTGCAGACTCGGACTTGGCAAGTTGAAGATTAGAAGCGCTAAAAGGTAACGGTGATAGGTTACTCAGTATTATATCAATTATGTTCTTTATTTGTGAAAGATTATTATTTTATTTGATAAAGTTAGCAACTTTACATTTTAATACATGTTCTTGCTTGGATAATTGTTGTTAGAACTTGTCTTATACTAGTGTATCGAATTTTGAGCATATTGTTACAATTGTTATCAATTGGGTGAAATTGGAAGATTAAATGTGTTAATTAGGGAAATCCGTGCCAAATATCCCTTAGTTAGCATGTTTTAATTAGGTTATAATATAATTGGTTGGAAGTGTTGGAATTGGAACAATTGGGTGATGTTGTATAAGAAATCGTTTGCTTGTTAACTTCCGACTCAAGTTATAATAAATTTCTTGTTTTAGTTACATCTTATGTTCATTAATTAAATAAAATTGTGTAAGACATGTTTTATATTTTAATTGGGTAGAAAAGCATGTTAGAGACCGTCCCTTTTGTGTATAAAATGGATGGAACGAGCTTAGGAAAGAATCTCGACTCGAAAGACCCATCCCCAAGTTCGTCCAGAACCCTTCCCTCACATGAGCCAAGCAATCCCACCGGGATAGAGCCATCCCTGACCGGGACAGAGGCCAGAACTCGCCATCTATTATGCTTGCTGCCATCCCGCCTGGGATAAGAGCCATCTCGCCTGGGACAAGGGTCGTATCACTCGGAATGAACTTCCCCCCGCCATGACCCTTGTGGCCATGGTAACCCGTGGTATGCTTACATGTGACTCGGGATTGGTTTATTTACGTTTTGCCTCGTGTTTCGTATTACTTAACTCATTTGTTATCGTTTGTTTATACTATGTTTAAGTAACATGTAAATATGAAATATAATTATTCATGTTTTAAAAGTATGAAATGATATTATATATTTCACATTTTAGTTGTTACTTGTTCATTATCGATTCTTTTATCAAATTACAAGTGTGGAATGATTATCTCGAATGATTACTTGTGTTGAGTCGTTCTCTCATGGAAATGTCATTATGCTATACATTCTTGCTTGACATGATTTAAGCCTCACTCGTGTGGTTCTTCCGAGATTTTGCTAACTCATGCTCTTTCTGCCTCTTTTGTGTCGTTCTACCGAAATCGGGGTATTCGACTTCCGTTCTATCGTTCGAGTCATGGATACGAAACGTTTATTGCATGTCGAATCGGGAAACCTTCATCCTTAGAATCTGGCCAGGTTTAGACTAGGACCGTACTATATTATCGTCGTCCTACCGGGAGGAAATGAATCTAGAGAAGTAAAATTCTTGCATGGTTTTAGTTATTTTCATATGTCATTTGCCATTTGAAATCGTGCTCGTCTTGACTAAGTTTTGTTTATTATCTCATATCGTACTCTATGTTTGTGTGTTCCTAAGACATGTTTATTTATTATTCTCGTGTTGACTTAGTTGTCTGTATACTTTCATATTGTATTCTATGCTTATCAAGTTATTCATGTTGACATGTATGATAAATGTTCATTGTTGCCTTCTTATATCAAGTCATTTATGCTGTCATGTATATCTATTAACATCCTTGTTTTCATATACCAAGCTATATATTGACATGTATGTTTATTGTTCGTTCTTATTTTATCATATCAAGGTACTCATGTAACACCCCGGCCCACACCTAGAGTCGGGAGCGGTCACTCACGGTAGCTTGTCAGGCTGTGTACATGGCCCACATATCAACACCGGTGCTTTCCAGTGCATTTCGTCCTCACTCATGCGCATCCCGAAAACCTTCACAGGAAGTCACCCATCCTAAGACTATTCTCATCCATGCACGCTTAATTGTGTAGTTCTTTCGCATGGATAACCAGAAAAGAAAGTGCAATTTGTTGATATGAGTAATACTTTCAATCCCTTTAAGCACTATTTAGATTTTAAGCCGATCAATGGACCTCATCAAGGGGGTACCCCGCCCGAATAACGTCTTCGGTTCATTGTATTATTACACTCCCCCACTTGAAGAACGTAACGGTCTCGTTACGTGATAGGTCGTCGCTAACCTATGCAAAAATAAACTCCCTAGCAACAACAAATTAATGTAGTATTTAGGGGTCGAATCAACGGAGAGCGCGGTGGTTGTTAATTAGTTGCGATGGATAGAATTTTATCTTGGTCGGTCACAAATATGGGGGTTGGTTGATTGGTTGGTAAATGCAAGGTAAAAATATAAAAGCTAACAATGAATTAAAAGACGTCTAGGAAGTTCGGTTTATACATGAAAATTGACATATGAATAAGTTATTAAATTAACATCACAAATTATCATCTAGGCCAAAGATACCCAGCTTTCACTTTTAGCATCGGCCTTAATTCGGGTCTTAACAAGCTCTCACTATGAATTAAGTCGATCTACTACAACATGCTAGTTCTAATACAAATCCGTGCCTCTCGACTTATAGATTGTATAACATATTTAATCATAGAATGTGATCATTAAAATAAGATTAACATTACAAATTAAGCATATGTAGAAATGATAGTGATTAACCAATTAACAACATATTTTATTATCAATTTAACATGACTCGCCTAATCCCTAGACTTATGATATCTAGCTACTCATATTGAAATGATAACAAATGTAAATTCTAAAATGGAAATGTAAACATAACGTAAGAACTATAAATTAAATAACATAAATAAAATGGAAAATAGAATTATCGGAAATGAAGAACAATAAGGAAATATAGAACTTGAACTTGAAGAACAAAAGATGAGTAAACTTGAATTGAAATGGAAATGGAAAATGTTTGTAACATTAATAAAATGCTAATATGCACTAAACTAAACTAAGCTAACCTAACTACTACTATTTAGAGAGAATTTGTAAGAAAATATGTGAAGTAAGGAATGGTGTCGAATGATCATACAAAGCCTAGTATTTATAGAAAATGAGGAATGAAACGTATGCATTGAAACGTATGATCGGGGACATGGGTTTCTAGTCCGGATTCCTTAAATCCATGCATTAACTCCAATGGTATCCAATGTTGGTGCTTAATTGCGCGATTATGAGCCCGGTTAATTGCATTTTACCCTAGCCTTTGTGATCATTTGGAATCCTAAGCTTCTCATTCATTTTGGACTTCAATCATTTGGGCTTGACTTTGCATTGACTTTATTTTGTATTTCCATATTAATCCATTAAATATTCATGCAAAAACCCATGCAAATCTTCATACTTAGTCCAATCTTGCTCTTGTACTTAGCCTTGTATTCTAGCATGCATTTTTAGTAGATTTTAGTTCCTTAAAACTTAATTACCTACAAAACATGTTTAGACAAGCAAATGCAACTAGATATACATTATTAGCTCAAAAACACTATGATAAGTGCTAAATGACATGAAAAATGGAGCTAATATAAGGGGTAAAAGTATATAAATTATGCACCTTATCATAGGGAGATCCTTTTCCCTTTTTCTTTAAGAGATAAGGCGAAGCTATGGATTAATAGCCTTGATGGGGAGGCTATGGGAATCACAAATTGGGAGACATTGGCTCTCGCGTTCTATTAAAAGTACTTCCCTCCAGAAAAGACTCAACAACTTCGAAGCCAAATTACGGGTTTCCGCCAACAAGGCTTGGAAAGTGTTTATGAAGCATGGGAAAGGTACGAGGAGCTTCAAAGGCAATGCCCACACCATGGGTTAGATCCTTGGTTCTTGGCCATAACATTTTACAATGGATATTGTGCCGAGTCCCGAAGAGTGCTAGATTCCGCCAACAATGGGCGATTCGATAAAATTGATGCCGATCTTGCTTATGGCACGATCAAAGCTATGGCCACTCATGATGCCTAATATGTCAACTCCCGCAATAATCCTTTGAAAGGTAAAGATGATTCTTCCGAAGTGGCGGTCTTGAAGGCTCAACTTGCAAGTATTCAACAACAATTCGAGGCAAAGAATGCTAGTGCTTCACTTCAACGAGTTAATGCAATATCCATTAGCCAAATTCTCGTTTGTGATGGATGCAGTGGCGCGGGTCATGGTGTCGCTATGTGTGGTGCTACAATTGAGAAGGTAAATGCTTCCCAATCTTTTATGCATCAATCTCAATATCTTCTTGGTACTTTTTCAAATTCTTATAATCCCCAACACCAAGTACCCAATATGCCTCAACCATCTAGGCAATACCAATGAAATCCTCCCGGTTTCCATGGTCCAAGGTCTCAATATCACCAAGGTTATCAACAACCTTACCCCCAACAAAGTGGTTACCAATAAAACTACCAAGCCCAAGCCCCACCAAATTTCCAATCGAATGACCGAGGGTTGAGTAGGCTAGAGGCTATGATGGCTAAATTTATCCAAACTCAAGAGGATATGCTAGCCCAAATCCAAAAAAGTGATCAATCAAAGGAGGCCCCATAAAATTGTTGGAAGCCCAAGTTGCCCAATTAGCTACCTCAAATGCCCAAAGATATCAAGAGTAATTCCACGCCACTAATGCTTCTATTAAGATGTTGGAGAACCAATTGGCACAACTTTCCACCTCTAGTTCTCAAAGGAAGCAAGGTCAACTACCTTCCCAAGGTCAACGACCTCCCCTTGGCACCCTAAATGTTATACAATTGCGAAGTAGGAAGAGCTATGAGGAACCATCCATGACTTTGGATAATGAAGACGTGGCCATGGACATGCCCAAGCTTGGGGCTGATAAGGAGGTAAATGAAGAGGTTAGTGAGAAGGAGGATGCTTCTCCTAAAGAAGATGCCTATAAGTTGAAGAAGGTTCGCATGGATGCTTCTAGTGAGAGGGAGAAGGCTCCCGAGGTTCCCATTGCGGTTCAAGTTCCTTTTCCTCATCGCTCGTCAAAGAAGAAGGATGATTCAAGGTTTGGTAAGTTCCTTGAACTTGTTAAAAATTTAGAAGTTATCATTCCTTTCACCAAACTTATTCAACAAGTCCCTTCTTATTCTAAGTTTATAAAAGAAATCCTCACYAAGAAACGTTCAGTTAATGAGGTAGAAACCGTGGCCTTTACGGGAGAGTATAGTGACCTTTTGCAACACAACTCTCCACCTAAGCTTAAGGACCTTGGTATTTATTCCATACCTTGTACTATAGGCACATATTCGATTGACAAGGCCCATTGCGACCTAGGTGCTAGTGTGAGTATCATACCTTATTCTGTTTGTGAGAGGCTTAATATGGGTCCTTTTAAATGTACTAACTTTACTCTGCAGATGGCGGACCAGTCCCTAAAGCAACCTTTGGCTGTTTTAGAGGATGTACCTGTTAAAGTGGGCAAATTTTTCATTCCAGTTGACTTTTTGGTCCATGATATGGCGGAGGAGGCTCAAATCCCGATTATTTTGGGTAGGCCGTTCTTACACACCGCGGGGGCGGTGATAGATGTCAAAAATGGGAAGCTCACATTTGAAGTAGGTGATGATAGGGTCACCTTTAGCAAGAA
>VHZZ01006882.1:38925-61342 GCA_009801015.1 Silene noctiflora | reverse complement strand
AAATAAAAAAACTCTATATACCGTTACGAGAAATATGAATAATTAATGAGATACCAATATTATATTAGTAATTTATTAAAAATAAAAAAACTCTAAATACCGTGCATTTATTGCACGGGATCTAAACTAGTAAATAAACTATTATAATAGTTGGTCTTAACCGTCTTAAATTAAGACCTGTCACATCCCAGTTTTTATTTTTTTTATTTATTATTATTATTATTATTATTATTATTATTATTATTATTATTATTATTATTATTATTTAAATCGATTGTGACAGTCGTCTTAACTAAGAATTTGTGAAATTGAAAACCCGTTTACAAAAGATTTGCTATTTTCAAATATAAAAATAACTAATAAGTCTTATATAAAACGATTTTACGTTATTATATTATGATAGAATCATTATTATAGATAGTTTTAATCGTCTCCCGTAAAACATGTTTGTTGTGTGAAAAATTGTTTTATTGGAGCATTAAAATATTTGTAAAATTAATCAATGGCTTAACATTGCTCCAAAAGTAATACCTTATTAACTAAAAAAATGATTGTAAAAAATTTAAGCTCATCTTATAATGCAACTCTTTTTTTAAGTGAATCAAAAGGTTAATATTATGTAATCCCCTATATACTAAAAGATTAACACATCTTACAAAATTCCCGCTCAAAATTCTCGCCCATGTATGTTAAAGAGTACTGAAAAATTGTGCTCAATGTTATATTTTGATAATTCTTATTCTCTAAATATACTCTAGCCAAATCTTTTTCTAAATATACTCATTGTTAATTGGCTCCACTAATTAGTTACACTAATTGACAAGTATATACCGTAAATACATATATACTGAAATGATTTACACTATATTCATCAATCTCTACCCAGATTATCTCGCAAATTCATTACCTTCTTAATAATATAATAATTTCAAACTCCTTACCTTTTCAATCTCTACCGTAAATACATATATACATATATTGTTTCTACCGGTTTTCTTTACAAGGTTAATACACGTTTTAATTAGATTTTACATCTAACTTCAATGTATTATTAATGTCATAAATTATTCTTAATAGTAAAGTATAATATTTAATAGGGTTATTTAATGAGAATACACTCAGCTATTAGTGATCTTCTCAAATTACTATAAACTATAATTTAACCGGCATTATAATCAACTATTATACCCCTCGTCTTCTACTAAAATTGCCTATTTTTTTTTACCCAAACCAGTAGGTTAAATCTATCGGTGGGTCCCACTTCGATCATTATAATTTCACAAAAACTTCAGAGAGACGGTCTCTCAATAGCGTTATTGAGAGACCTCTCACATAATGGGGTGAGGGACCCACTGATTTTTTTGTTTTTCTATTATGTCTCTCACTAAATTAGTGAGAGACGGTCTTTCATGAGACCTACCGCCTAGGGTTGATCTATAAGTAAAAAATTGTCACGTATGTCCTCGTTGCTAGAGAGGTGCGATCAAGGATTGCCTACTGTTGTTCTTTTGAGCTTCCATGATTAATGGAGGAGTTGAGACCGACGAACTCAGGCACTTGATCTCAGTGGTAACACTTCAATTCCGTTGAATTAAGAGAAATGAAGATTAATAAGAAAAAGATAGAAGATGATACGACCATAAAATTGTTGAAAAATTAGGGTTTGGGAGGAATTCCATAAGTAAATGATAGGAAGAAGATAAGGGGAGTGTGGGATTGATGAGTAAAGGAATTGATAAGAGAGGCTTAAATGGTGTTGAAAAGAGGGCCATAACCTGGGATTCATGATTAGAAGTGTTAAGAAGAGGGCCATAATTTGGAATATGGAATCTGCGAGTGAACAAGATTACAAATTTTACTCCGTATGATTTACTAAGGTCACGTAGCTATAATCCACAATCTTTTGCTCCAAACTGATGCTTAACTCCACTCATATAACAAGAGGGGCATTAATGGCGTTCTGACAATAAACAAAGGTCTAACGTAGTTTAGCGCATAAGAAAAGAGAGGCACTGAGCAGGTAGCCCTTCTAGATATTTTATTAAAAGAGTAGGAGTTTAATAGTTGAGTATAATGTTAGTTAAATTGTAGTTTGGAGTAATAGTTGAGAGTATTCCCATTAAATAACTCTATCTAATAATATTCATAGTTTAAAGCAAAAATAACTTAACTTAAAGTGTCTTTTGACGGTAGTAATCTCATCCCATGAAAATGCATTTTTTCTATTTCTAATTACTATTTTGAAAGGGATTTTTTCCATTATGCAAATATGTGTGGACCCCAAGAATAAAATAATCAAGAGAAAGTTAGGCGGGAAAAAATTTAATGTGGGATTGCTAAGTGTCTAGTGGTTTTTTTATTACACTTATATATAGATTCTTGGATTCACCAATTGTTTTGTCATAATTGTTTTGTAACATAACATAAAAGCATGAGATAAACCTTAAAATCAATCAATTTAGAATTTTAAGTTTCAATGCACTAGGAAAAGGAAACAAAAGGGAAATCGTCTAAGTAAAACAAAGTAAACATGTTTCTAAAATTGTGACGAAGCCGAAGTGTTTCCATATCAAAATAACGATTCAATTTATCGACCGCCTTTTTATAATTGTTTAGTTAAAACATAACATAAAAAAATAAAAATAAATTTTTTTTCAAGGTTCGTTGTACAATTAAGATTTGTCAGGTTTTTAAAAACAATTTTATACTAAATAAATGTAAAATGATCCGCTAAAGACATACATTTAATAAAAAATTTATTAATTCTCATTTAAGTTAAAATAGAAAGATAATTTTACAACATTTTTTGAGGTAGTGGAAACTTAAAAAGAATAACGACGGGCCCATATCCCAAAAAGTATCAAGCATCATTAAAATAAAAGAAGTTAAAAAATTTGCTATAGCCAGGAATCAAACAAGGAATCTCAATGTATGAAGATTTGCCAATATGCTACTACAGCTTTGCTTTGCCATAGTTAACCGATTAACTAATTTAAACCTAATAAAAGAAGCATGTAAATAAATAAAATAAATTTAGTGAAGCTCAAACTCTGAAAGTCGAACGTGGAGACGAAGCTTTGTTCAGGATCGTTGATTATTCTGCTTGCTTATAGTTCTGATTCAACATTTTTAAGTTTTAACACATGAAAGTTTGTATACTATAATTAATTAATTATACTCTATAATTATATAAATAGTGCGAATATTGAGGTTAGAAGGTTGCTCTAAGAATAGTCGTTCCTTCAAAAAAAAATGAAAAGAAATTATTCGAAAAGAAAAATGAAATTGTACGAAAAAAAAGCAGCAAATTGTGTGGCAACTTTTCATTACAAAAGCACCAATTTGCGAATATCGCGACTTTTGTTATTTAGTACTGCTATTTGGCAGGGACTAATGGGGACTATCTTGTGAATTTTAATTTTCATACTGTTTACAAGGAAGTCTGTGAGTCGAACCCTAGTTTACACGCTAATGTATGTACTCATGATTCTTGACTTCTTGCACACAGAGAGGTCTTCACAGCACCATGCCCTTCAATTATAGACCCTCACTCGAGAAATGGTACAAGGCGAGGATCGGAATGGCGTGGAAGCCCAGTTCTTGCTCCCAAAGCTCTACAACTGCAAGCTGCCTGCAATGCATAATGGTTAATGACCGTATATGGATTGCCAGTTTAATGCCTGCACTTCTATCTTTACTCCGACTCCCATATTAACTCGGATATCCACATTCGATACATGAGTCCTGGACATGGTAATCAGCTATGATGAACTGATGAAGTATGATGATCTTTTTATAAAAAATAGCCGAGTCCAGCACTTCTATGTCTACGGCCATACCCTCGTGCCGATTAGAAGTTTAAACGGAGTCCGAGTAACATAGTTGCTCCTCTTTTTCATGAAATTTACATTTATGAATAGACTTACTACTTGTGCAGCAAATGGCAGCATCTTTTCTGGTGACATGTTCGTGCATACGGCTACAAAAGTTCATGAAGCGAACATTAGCTACCAACAGTAACAGTGGCAAAATGCAATGATTATAAGCATTAAATTCTAGAGCAGAAGGGTTTAGCAGAGTTTTTTTTTTTTTTTTTTTCCTCTGAAATTTGGCTTTCTTTGCGAGTTCTTCTAAAAAATCAGCAATAATGGCATAGTCATGTTCTGATCAATCCACTTTTTATGTCACTTACTTCAGAAGATCAGATTGTCTTGGCTTTTAAAATCGCCCTATTCAGGCATTTCTTACTTGGGTTGTTCAAGTGCTAAATCCTCTATCCGTCCCGTCATTTGTTTACCTAATCTTTGAGTGTCTCACTCATACACTCATTTGTTTACGTTTCTAATTTGAGAAGGTTTTTCATGAGTTATTTGATCACGTACCTCATCCACTTGTCATCCAATAACTATAGTCTATATCTACAAATGGTCCTCTCCCCTCTCCTCGGTTTTTGTGCTAAAATCCTATGATGCCCGGACTTGGATACGAGGATCGGACACGGATTCGGATCCGAGTGTCCGATCCTTGAAATCTAAAAATCAAGGACTCGGGTACGAGGACCCAAAGATTAATTTGGACTCGCCAATTTTTTTTAAAAGAGAAATAAATATAAATTGTACATGAAAAATTTGTATTTTCATACGAAAAGTAGACTAGTTGAAGTAAATAGTCCTGAAAAAACTGTAGAGTCCCCACCTAGTTTAAATGTATATGAATGAATTATTTAATATTTTATAGAAAACATGCTTTGAAAAGTGTAAAAAAAGAAGAGTTTAAGTTTCCATTGCACCAAGAAACTAAAGTATTAAACAAATAAATACTCCCTCCGATCCAGACAAATGGTAACATAGGTAAAAAGTGGTTATTTAAGAAAAGGTGGAAAAGTGAGGGGTAAAGTAGGAAAATTTGATTGGGGCCACATGGGTTTATGTGAATTAAATAAGTAGTTTGTGAGTGGGTGAGTGGATGATAAAGTTGTAAATAGGTAGTGGATGTAAGGGTAATTTAGTCGTTTTTCATGCCAAATATGGTATGTTACCATTGGTGTGGATCGTCCATTTTAGGTAAGTGTTACCATCTGTCTGGATCGGAGGGAGTATACAAAAGGACATTAAAAGGCACCACAAATAACACCGCAGTGCGCCACCACGAAGACCTAACTATGCCGCTCAGCTACGCCTCTCATGCACCGAGTTCCTTTGCACCAAGCAGGATCCGACACGAGTCTCATGTCCGGATCGGCATCCGGGTCGGGTCCGCCGGATCTGGGGGTGGAGAGGAGAGGAGAGTCCACGGCTAAAATCAAAGGTAAACAAATGACCGGGACGCTGGGAGTACATCCAATTTTGTAAGCTTAGAAGTTAGAATGTACAGAGTTGTAAGTTACGATACTAACCCTTGTCAACACCCCTTTGTCCACCCCCATTGCACCACCCCTTTGTCCACCCCCATTGCACCACCCATCCACTTGACACCGACCCACCCCAACCCCACCTGTCCGCCATAAAAAAGCTCTAAACACCATAAACCACGCACATCTCCTAACCACCACCGAAAAGCCTCCACAACCATTGACCACCTCCAAACCCTCTCAGGCGCTAATAATAAGCGCTAACATTAACAACCACCGACTTATCCTCAACACTTCCTAGCACCACCAAAAAGTGATAAGACGAATGACCCACCCATAACACCCAATTGATCCCAAGAACCAAAACCATTGGAAATCCTCTAATACCATCGACCCACTGACCACTCCACACACCACCGCGCCAATAATTGGCTAGTGGTATGAGGAGGGTGAAAAGGTTTACTTGTCAAGGAGAAAACGAGGCTAGGAGAGGTCAATAGGGCCAAATGCATGGATGGAGGCAGTGGGGGATGATGGTGGTGGTGTAAGGATGGCATGATGAGGGTTGTGCATAGGGTGGAGTTGGTCTTGATTGGTAATCAAAACTCACGAGGAAGGAAATAACGTTGAAGTTAAGAAACAACCGCAAATGTTTTTGACCTCCTTAAAACCAGTTGCAAAGTACATGTATGCATCCCAGTGGAAGAGGGGTATAATTTTCTAGAGACATTGACCCGACCCATGCAGAATTTTGTCAGTAAAGACGGCCACAAAGGAAACAACCACAAACCCCGATGACGAAAGGGTTCCCGCAAAAGGTCGGATAAAGGCGTCACGTGCATGCAGCTTTAACCTTTGCGTTAACAACAGAAGATTTTGCCCCACGACGAAAATTGCACAATGAAAAGTGCACAGAGATTTATGTTGAATGATTGCCAATATACAAAAAAAAAGTTCAATAGGTTTCGGGAGTCATTTAGCTTTATTCGATCTTAAGAAATGTGGACTCTATTTTTTATAGGATAAAAAATATAAAAAATAAGTCAGTGTACTACGAGAATGCAGATCACAAAGTGCCGCTAAAAAAATGGATGAAACTGTTTCTCATACCAAAAAGGACTGCCCCAATAAATGCATCTCCAGCACCAGTTGTATCGACAAGTTCTGAAGGTGGTATTTTCTCTGCTGTTCCCACATGTAACCTCCCGGAGAGAGTGCCTAACCCATCTGCTCTCAATTTCATTACGGACTGAAAATTCCAATGTTAGAGGAGAATGGAACAAATTATATAAATCTTGTAGAAAATGCTAGGTAATCTTCGGGTGGATAAAGATTCAACAGATAAAAATGTTCCGTAGCAATCTCCCCCATGCAATGGAACATTTGACAAATCAGCTCCTTCAATAGTCATATATTATCTATTTAGCAAGAAAAATGTGTTTCTCGAAATTCTACGTCCACAAACCCCTAATAGTCTTAATTGCATCATTGTATACTCTCTCAATGTTCATACAAGTTATAAACTGCTGGACATCTTGTTTTCAAAAGCAGCAGACATTAACAAATCTTAATCAAAGCTCTACAAATTCATGCGAGAAAAACCTTCAAGCGTCTTTCACTTAGGGAGTTTAATAAATACCAAGCCACATGAAATACATATGAAAAACAGATGAATGCATGATACTGATAATAATTTTGTCTCTAAAGAATACAGCAGGAAATTTATCAGATGTAATCCTGAAAGAAATTTGTGCTTACTGATGATATGCTGGATGGGGTGCTGGAATGATAAGGTGCCCTCTGCTTCAGAGATTCGAAAACTTCATCAATATCCATTACCTCAAGCTCTTGAGCTTCTAAAAGTGTTACAACATATAGTTAAAAAAAAATAACAATGCCCAAAAGTTGTAGATCTATGTTCTTAAGCTTGTCTTTGATTTCAGGATGAGAAGACACACCAATAACACTTCTTTCTAACATGACACATCCTTCCTCACCAAGCGTCACAATCACGAACTTAACATTTGGTAATTTTAAAAGCATGGAGAGGAGAGCTTTTGGTAGTGATGATGCTTCTGTCCACACCTGTGACATCAAAGTCAGATATTTAATCTACTGCACATATGTTAACAATGAATTTGACATTCAGACCATGCAGTCAACTCCCTTTATTTCAGAAAGGCTTACTATTTTAACAATGACATGATATCTAAGAAAAACAAATAAAAACATGGGAAAAAAAGTGTGAGTGGGTCAATTGGTTGAGGTTTAACAAAATATTTAACTGAAGAAAGCTACATAAAAGAAAGTGGGCCAATTGGTTGAAGGCGATATGGTCTTTTGTAACTATATAATTGACCCAAAAAAACAGTAATTGTTCGTGAATCAGCTCAAAAAAGGAAAAATGGGAAGTCTTTCTGACGCGGAGTAAGTAGAATGAAAAACACTGAAGAGCTACTCAGAAGTTAATCCAGATGATCGATTGCTATGATAATCCCACAGAAATGAAAATACACTATTCGACCAAGAAATCTTGCCTGTGGGAATTTAGCTGCGCACACCACATAGGTGGCAAAACTCAGAAGTTCATCCAGTCCATCCCTCTTCTTTTCTGCATCTATCAGAATTGGAATCCCCCTACGGGTTGCCTGCACTGGGAAAACATATTGAACTGTATGATTGTTTCTTTTCTTCTTCTTATGTCAACCATACAAAACATGCCCTACAAGTATCATCTTTGCTAATTAGGCCATGCGACAATATAGTCCACTCGCTTTTATACACATATTCGAGGGAGGAGTAGTTAGCAGGGGAAAGGAGCAAAAAAAGTGTTGGTACGTGTACTCATTTCTTGGTTCTTTCATAGTTGTATATATATATACCAACACACAGTATTTCTGAATTGAAGTAGTATAATTTAGGCACCTTAGACATATCTTTCGTGAAAATTAGAAAGATGAGATTACCAGAAACTCGGAAAGACCTATTCTATCATAACACTCATAAGAACACAGAACAGGCATTCAGATCAGCATGCTGAGCATTTTTTGCAGGCTTCTGACAATTGGCACGATACTCTGGATTTTATTTGCAAATGTGTATAGGATAAAGAGGAATATATTGCACACTATGGTTTTTGCAGCAAGAAATATAATGCAGCTCGGGTGGCTTCTAAACAACTTATTTTTGCCTTCTTTTGCTCGACTTCAGCAGTGTTCATTAAAGTTAAGAATAGTCCAAAAGCGTTAAAAAAAGTTTAGGAGAAAGTAAGTTTGGGGAAATCTACCAAAGTTCAGATGGGCTGATTAAAATGCAAAGTCCAAAGAAGTTCAGCAAATGTGAGTCATAAAATCCTTAACTGTCAAAATTGCAGTCATAGTAGTGTGGACGCATCTTCATCTATATTTCTGTACTCATCAATGTTAAGTATCAAACAAAAAGTATATTTGGTTTGATCTCATTGTTTTTCGTCAAAAAGGCCTGGCTGTCATATTTTTACTAGTACTTTGCATAAGAATGAGAATTATAACAATAGATCAAAAAGGAAAAGAGACCACTTCCCATAAAAGTGAGGATGAATCTATTATCCTCGGGTCCGTCCAGTTACAACTTACAACCAGAAAAATACACGAGTGCACCCACAGTTCTAGCATCAGCTACGACCCAATTTGACCAACTATTTTACATATGGTGCACCCATATACTCTCAACAAACCTAAATTCTGTTGAAAGGTATTGAAAAAAAGTATTGACCAACCCAAAAAGCTTTCTTTCCATTTCAACAATTCTAGAAAATAGGTTAACAAAATTATTAATAACAAAGCAAATAAATCATAATTACCTCTGTTGCAATGACTAGAGCAGTTTCATGTAGTCTAACGTCAAAATACACAAGTCTGGATCCATTTAGAGCTGAATCTAATTTATTTGGTGAAAGTTCGTCAGGTGTCAATGGTGGATATCCTGGAGTGTGAATACAAGTGCGAGTCTTCCTGAACACACCAATTCAATGAGCTTACACATTTATACTCATGCCACAACTAATGCTGGAAAAAAAATGGACAAATATTGTCGTTACGTTAGCTTGTTGTTTTAAATCAGGCGAGAAGGAAAACTACCGGTATGTACTTTTGCACTCGGCACAAGTCCCAAATATAGTTAGACTTTAACCCCTAAACATAAGGCTAATTGTAGAATCTTCGTGTTTGAAGTTTGAATCCAAGAAGGGCCTAATTTTTGGTACACTCCTTCAGTGAAGTACCGCTGTACCAGCAGCCTAGTTAATTGGGAAATACAACGGTCCTTTGAAATCCAATCCCCAACAATATACACAAATGCCTAAGGACACACTTGATACTAGAAAGTTCTCTTCTTGTCATCCTTCTCTCTCTTTTTCTTTTTTTTTTTTGGTTTTCGTGGAAGGTTGGGAGAGGGGTGGAGAGGCAGTAGAAAAATACAAGCTAAGGGTTTAACTTACGCTTCATTATCAACTATAATATAGGTAAATGGGGAATTACCCTCTGGTGTGACCTGCAGAAATGAAGCAGCATCAGTGAACATATGAAATTTGGGTCCAATAACAAAATTCATTCAAAGAAAAGAGCCCTATGAAACCGGAACAACTATAAGTGTTCTCCAGAATGAATCAAGCATGCCATATTGTCCAAGCCACCCACAAGGGCTGTTATGATGCCAACGGTTCGTACCACGAGTACAAGTACCACATGCTAAGAAGCTCCAATTATGTGGTTTACCCACATGTAATAGGAGGAGGAATTC
Source organism: Silene noctiflora (assembly GCA_009801015.1). NCBI lineage: Eukaryota > Viridiplantae > Streptophyta > Magnoliopsida > Caryophyllales > Caryophyllaceae > Silene > Silene noctiflora. The sequence continues at coordinate 51,213 of VHZZ01006882.1, read as the reverse complement.
CTTGATTTATAAAGTAATGAACTACTTCCTCATTTTGTCAATATGAAACACTCACATGTGGGTAACCTAAATAATAGGAGCTTCTGAACACTTCCTCTCACATGTGAACTCCCTTAGAAACTCAGAGTGAAACCGTGAGAGGCTAATTAGCAAATCCTAAAACAGGCCCTCCTCCATCAAATCCAGGACAAAACCAATACCATGTTAAACCATGAAAGTATGAAACGGGTCTCGGTCACACCTATAAAGAGGAGAGAGAACCCACTTCATTAGCCCGTTCCATCCTTAAACCAATTGTTGGTTTTGGTTTAAGAATGGATACTCCTTGGGCTAATGACGTGGGTTCTCTGTCCCTATAGGCAGTGGCGGAGCCAGNTTCAGGACATGCAATGCCACATCTGTTATTCAGTAGTCAATACAATCAATGGCAGAGTCAGGATTTGAGTTCAGGGGGGCGAAAATTTTTAGGGGGGGCGGATGGGTAATAATATAAGGGACACTCGGAAAAAATTCGAAAAATTTAACTAAAAACTTCGAAAAACTCAACCGCCGGAGGGGTGGGGGGGCGGCCGCCCCTGCTAGCCCCCCCCCCCCCCCTCCGCAGCTCCACCACTGCCTATAGGTGTGGCCCACACCCGTTTTCATGGTTTAACACCACCCTTCAATGACTTGCCACCTATCCTAGCTGACATATGTTTAAGACTTCTAAAGTCCTAATTAAGCTGAAGACTGAAGTAACAAATTTATATCGAGAATATGTGCCACCACTGCATCAATTTGCACCTAAGGTCCTATAATAGATGATAGATCATATCCAGGGGGTAAAAGAGGAAACAATCTAAGAAACTGTTTAATGGGAAAGGATAATGAGCTTACAATGAAAAATGACGTGTCAACACCGTCGGCCTCAAGCTCCTCTAATATTCCTCTACCTTGGGCATCATCAGCAACCTATAAAACAAGATCCATGAGCGAAGACACAGGAGACAAGACTTGATAGCTCTTTGAATATTCGTTAGCAACAACTCAAGGCAAGATAAAAAGTAGGGGAAGAAAATGAACCCACTCTAGACCTTGGATATCAACCTTGGACTTAATCCCAAACGAGCTGTACAAGTCAACGCATTCCCAGCATTACCACCTCCTTGTACCTAAGAAATTAACCCATCACAATGCAATAGCAGTTGAATCAGTGAAGCCGAAAAGGGAAATTTTTTCGTCAAATATATTACTTACAGGGTTGCAGCTCATAGTCATCATGATTTGACAAAACTAATTGTAATATATACCCGTGTGTATTATCTCTGGTAAGTCAGAACTCCTCTTGGAGGATTTCTAGATTTGTTAGTTTGCTTTCTCTTAAGTCTTGAGGCAACTAACATAAGTATCAAAATTAATAAAGTCCAAGTATCAAGTACTTTATCCTTTGCTAATCTCTTTACTCTCTCAATGTAGATGTGTCCCACTTTCCGGTGCCACAAAATAAAGAACTTCTCATTCATAATACACCACTTTAAACCAGTATAAACATGTATAGAACTTTGCAATATCATTTTGTAATTCTAGACGATAAAAATTATCAAACAAAATACTACGGCCAAGAATTTCAAGATTTCTTAAAATACTAAATCCCAAAGGTACAAGTCTCAAAATCGAAATCAAATTTCTAGCAAAACTGCGGATATAAAACGTCCTTTCCAAATCAAAATAAAATCATTGTTCAATACTAAGTTGCATGTCCCAATGGCCTCCGCATGTGAAACAATATGGTTTCCTCAAAGAAAAAAACATTCAATGCCCACTGGTTTCCTTAGGGTTGTCATACCAGGCAAGATATTCGAAAAATAGATTGTAGCTATAGAGTCAATACACCATATATATGATTAACATTAAGCATATTAGATTCATAGCAAATAAACGTAAAAAAATTACCTTTCTTCTTCAGCCTAGCCTTGAAGTAAACGTAGTCTTCTTTTTAAAGAAGAACCATGAAGACTTCTCCCTTATGACTACTGAGCTGGAATCTTTCTCATTCTCTTGAAGTGATCTTTCTTTTTTTTTGACAAAGAAGCAATAGTAAGGTTCACCTTCACGCTCTCTTTCATCAACAATCTCCCATCCTCCCAAACACACATGGTCCTAAGTTCATTAATTGACCATTTATGCTTATGTATGTTCTAGAAGATCTTAAAGGGGGCATAGTGTGCAAGAAGAGTGCACAAAATGAAATGCACCAGGAAAGACTAGACATGGTAACTTCCAATACCTTAAGTTGGATGTAATGTCCCTCATGCGCATGGTAAAATCACTCACCCTTTAGTCTTTGTGAGCCTTTAAGATAAAAACTGCATAATCAAGGTGCTAGCAAGAGCTCTATCAGAAGTTTCAATGGTTTAAGGAGATATTTTTTACTTTAGTATTTTGGTCGACTAAACCACAACTAGTAGCACAAATTTTGGTCTTTATGAACATTATGGAGAACTGTTAGATTTCTCCACTTTTCATAAAGATCAACAGCATCTCGAGTAGGCATGTGTACCAGTCCGAACTAGACCAGAACCGGACTAGACCAGAATCGTAATGACAAAAATTCTTGGAACAGAAACCGGACCGGCGGTCCAAGACCGGAACCAGACCTGTTGGAGCAGAATTTGTGCATACACGCCGTAATCTCCTACTTACATTAACTTTATATACCACATTATTCATGTTATATCTATAGAAATGGGAAAATATGTATTATTAAAGTCTACTAATGAATAATTAAGCATACTTACATTAATTTTATATAAACTAATATACAAAAAGAATTAAAAACGCTAATTCTGGTATTTCCAAGGTCCGGACCAGAAATCGGAATCCTTGAAAAACGTGGACCGGAGACCGGAATGGGGATTGTCCGATCGATTCCTGTTCGGTCCCGTCCTATTTTCTAGGCCGGACCGGATGATGCACACCCCTAATCTTCAGCACTAATGTTTCTCCCACTTCAGTATGATAGTTCGTCTTTCCCTATAGCATAATACAAATCCGTGCATCCTAACTCCTGCAATAACACTCTTTCTTTTCACGACTTGTGATGGTCACTAGTATAGCATAATCAAAATCAATGCATCCTAACTACAATAGCATAATCAAGATCCATGCATCCTACTCCAGTAGCCAAGAATAACCAAAAGGATGCATGGATTTTGATTATGATATACGAAAGGACGAACCACCTAGCATAAGAGAGACTAGTACTCTAGATGCACTTGATCTTTATGAAAAGTGGAAGAAATCTAACCGTCTCTCCATAATGCTCATAAAGACAAAAAATTGTGATAGTATCCATGATTTCATCGAACACCATACTAAAGCAAGATATCTCCTTAGAGTAGTCGTTGATGAGCAATTTGCAACTTCTGAGAAGGCTCTTGCTAGCACCTTGATTCATCATCTTTGAGGCTCAAAGTAACTAAAGGGGTGAGTGATTTTATCATGCACGTGAGAGACATTGCAGCTTAAAGGTTTTAGAAGTTATCATGACTAAGTCTTTCTTGTGTATCTCATTTTGTCGACTCTTCCTCCACATCATGCCCTTTGTAAGATCTTATACAACACACATAAGGAAAATGGTCAATTAATGAACTTATGACCATGTGTGTTCAAGAGGAGGGGGATATTGTTCATGGAGGAAGCGAGAAAGCGAACCTTACTATGCTGCTTCTTTAAAAAGAAAAAGGATCACTTTAAGAGAAAAAGGAAATATTACAGCTCAACAAGTTAGAAAGAAGGAGTTTATGTGTTTATTTGATAAAAAGAAATGGCAGAAGAAAGACTACATTAAGTTTAAGACTTGTCTTAAGGAAAAAAAAAGGTAATTTTCTTACGCTTGTTTGTTATCAATCTAATATAATTAATGTTAAATCATGTATAGGATTGACTCTAGAACTACAATCTGTCTTGTGGCGGTGAAGGTTCTATCTTTTCAGAAAACCGGATGGGCTCACATGTGGAAGCCATACAGATATGAAGCTTGGTATTAAATTTAACTTAATTCTTAATCATGTATATTCTACTAAATGAACATACAATAAATATAATAGCGGAAGCAATATAAAACTAGATCGAGAATTAAAACCTTCCGCCATTGCTTATTAGGAATTCTTCAACACCTTTTATCAAAATTCGATTTATAGAACCCGATTCCAAAAACCCGTCGCTGTAAACTGACTTTGGTTTCAAACCCTCACACTCACAATTTTGATGGTGTATTGATACTTAAGAGAGAGTAGGTTTAGTAACCTTATTAATCATAAAGTGTAGTGTTGCATTTATACTTATCTTGCCATAAGTTGGAAAAACATGGATAAAATATGTGGGTGGTTTACTTAAGTGGAGAAAGCCGTGGGATTAGTGGGGTTGTTTCCCTAAATACTAGGTAACTCCCCTGAGCGAACTGACTTTCTCATAATTGACTTAATAATAAAATATTATGAAAAAGTCTTACATTTACACGAGAGTTACACGAGAGACCGCATGTACAAATTGGTACTTCACCAGAAAAGAGTAACCGTTTCACCCTCTTCCATCAACAATATCCTGAACACACGAGAGTGAATCCATTTATCTTTATGTGTGTTATAGGAGATCTCAAAAGGGCATATTGTGAAGGAAGAGCGCACAAAATAAAATGTACCAGAAAAGAGTCGGGCATGGTAACTTACACACCTATTAGGCTCCAATGTCCCTCATGTGCATGATAAAATCACGCACCCCTTTAGTCACAGTGAGCCTTAAAGATGTGAACTCCGTAATCAAGGTGATCGTAAGAGCTTTGTTAGAAGTTTCAAACAACTCATCAATAACCTTAAAAAGATCTCTTACTTTAGTATGCTCCTCCACTAAACCACGGATATTAACGCACATTTTCGTCTTTATGAACATTATGCAGATATAGTTAGATTTCTCCCATTTTTCACGACAATCAACTTAATCTCGAGTATTTGTAACCTTTATCTTATCTGGTTCGTTGTTTTCTATAGCATAATCGAAATTTATGTCTCCTAAATACAGTAAATTTCTTTCTTTCCACACCTTGTAGTTGTGATCAATTAACTCACGAATGTCAATTTTGATATCAAAAGAACTTCTAGGTAAAATTAGAGCAAATAAAACATATATGCTTATTAACAAAAAATTTGAGAATTAAGCTTTATCACATCTTACCAATTTAAATCATGCTCATACGAATCTAGTGACATAAAAGTTAGGTAGTGAATAGCCACATCATCTCCAATTATATAAATAAAAATTTGGAACTACGTGTAGAAATTAGACATTTACTTGTGATTAATTATGGGTTGTGCTTTTTCACATACGCATTTTACTCTCTCACATAYGCATTTGACAATTATACCCTTGTCATTTTTTTTTTCTGCCTCACCCAATTAATTTTATTCATCTCCCTTCCCTTCCCTTTGCCTCCTTCCGACAGTCCACTCCGTCCAACCTCACTCCGGTAGACCCGTGCTCCGGCCGACCAACTTCCCCTTTCTCCGACTATCCTTGTTCGGCTTCCCCGTCAAACGCAAGAGCAAAAGGTAATTATTGTGTGCGTGGGTCAATAAAATATGATAAAGTCTATAAGAATGAATATGATAAAAGTCTGTGACTCTGTGTGGGTCAATCTAAGATTTCTGATAGAACATCCAACATGTAATTAATGGCTGCGTGGTTTTACTCAACATCTGCCTTGACACACATGTTGCCAGATGCAACAAATTCTCACATGCAATTTAAAACAAAATCCATGGGAGTAAACATCCAAATTGGAATATCATGCATACTGCCTCATCGATCAATCCTCAATGCATCATGTGGCGACTGATATTTTGTCAAATAAATTGGCAATCGTCATAGTTTACAACTTGATATTAAGTTGAATGTTAAAATTTTATTTACTGCCGTCCAACAACAATAAACCCTAATTGAAAAAAATTGATAAACAACTAAACATATTAATTTCTAATGATAAATCCAATACTTTCAACAAAACATATTAATAATTTTTAAATAACTAAATTACTCTTCACTAATTGAAGAATTACAATCCATTGTTCAAGTTTTTACAACAATTAGATTCAACTTACTTTAAGGAAAAAAGGTAATGTAAGACTTAATTTGTGTAGGTTTAGCTAAAAGGGTACGATATGGAAAGATAATGAAAAAATGTATGTGAAAGAGTAAAATCCGTATGTGAAAAAGTAATTCCGTTAATTATACGTGATGTGATGAGACTTAACCACATGAATCTTATTATATTTTGTATGATTACTTAGGATGATATATTGAATTACGTTGCTTGATTTACCCACAAGAGTTAAAGAAATGAATATGATTTGATACTATCATCATAAAGTTTAATTTTTAATTTTATATATCTAATTTGAGTAGACTTTAGCCCACGCGCAAGTTTTATGTCACCAGATTCTATGAGCATGATTTGCATTGGTAAGATGTAGTCTCAATTTTTTTTGTTACTAAGCATGTATGTTTTATTTGCTCTAATTTTAGCTGAAAGTTCTTTTAATATCAAAATTGACATTCCCGAGTTAACGGGTGACAACAACAAGCTGTGAAAAGAAAGAGTTTTACCGCATTTAGGAGCTATAAATTTCGATTATGCTATACAGAATGACGAAACAGCTAAGATAAAGGTTACTAATACTCCAGATGAAGTTTATCGTCGTGAAAAGTGAGAGAAATCTAACTATATTTGCATAATGTTCATAAAGTCGAAAATGTGCGCTAGTATCCGTAGTTTAGTCGAGCATCATACTAAAGTGAGAGATCTTCTTAAGGCTATTGATGAGTTGTTTGAAACTTTAAACAAAGCTCTTGCGATCACATTGATTATGTAGTTCACATCTTTAAGGCCCACTACGACTAAAGAGGTGCGTGATTTTATCATGCGAATCAGAGACATTGCCGCCTAATTTAAAGGTATTCTAAGTTACCATGTCTACACTTTCATGGTACATATTTTAGTTTACGTGTTCTTCCTTCACAATATGCCCCTTTTAAGATCTCCTATAACACACATAAAGATAAATGGTTACTTAGTGAGTTACTTAGATATTGTCGATGGAAGAGGGTGAAAAGGTTACTTTTTCCTGGTATAGTGGGATTCGTATATGCGGACAAGTGGGATAATGTAAGACTTTTTCATAATATTTTATATTATATTAATAATATTATTAAGTCAATTGTGAGAAAGTTAGTTCCCCATTGTTAGGGGGTTACCTAGTATTTAGGGAAACAACCTCACTAATACCATGACTTTCGCCACTTCAGTAAACCACCCACTCATTTTTCCATGTTTTCCAATTTATGGCAAGATCAGTATAAATGCAACACTACACTTTTTGATAAATACACTACACTTTTTGATTAATAAGGTTACTATAATACATTTAATGAGCTTATGACCATGTGTGTTCTAAAGGAGGGGAGATTGTTGAAGGAATACTGTTGTCTATTGAATTAGATTCATTTCCATGTCCTCACTAAATTTTGTATATAGACCCATAAACAACACATTCTATCTACAAAATAAACAAACCATAAATTTAATTGCGGAAGCGAAAAACTAGATAGAAGAAAAAACCTCCGGCCAATTTCTTACGGATTCATGAACTGCTTTTGTCAAACCCAATTGATATACCCGTTTCCAGAACCCCTTGACGTTTATTGATTTCGGTTTCAAACCCTCACACCCATAGATGATGTATTACTTTTTAAGAAAGAGTAGATTTAGTGACCTTAATCAGAAAATGAAGTCACTTTTTTCCTTTATATACTGTTTTTTCCCATAAAAAAAGTTTCAAGTGACTAAAGAAGTGCGAGGTTGTTGCCTGCAGATGAGGAATAGATCATGGGTTGTTACTTGTTACCATGATCACGGGTAACTTCCCCCTAAAAATGGGGCACTTTATTATCTGAAAACTGAATTTAATTATTTACTAATTAATTAATTTATTTATTTTCCGGATATTCCTACGAAAATGAATCTCATCTAATCCAATAGCATTCCTTGCATAAGCACAGTCAACCAATGTACTCTTAGCAGATCAATCACACATTCACACTGCAGTTACCTGAAAACTGGTGCTTCGGATTTTGTCATCTGGCTTAGGGTAGCTAGCCACTGCTGCTAGATAATCAACTACTGCACCTCCACAACCTAGCTGTTTTAATCAAACCGTAAACAAATGATTGAGACGGAGGAAGTAATATTGTAGCAACATTTAACAAGTTCATTAAAAAAACTGCAGAAAAGCGATGGTAAGACGTACAACAATGCGATCCTCAGGCAGCGCAGCAGCCAATGATGACCGAAATGACGACATTTTGTGCCTGCGAGATTAATTCTTTTATTTCTTTCAATAATGCAGAAAAACTTATTGGGTATTTTGCATCAAATTATTTTTTTATTTTTTTTTGATAGTGGGTATTTCATCAAAGTAACAATCAAATGACGGTCTTACACAATAATTATCGATACAATATATAAGATAAATTGAAGAGACAGAAAGGAGAATGTTAGAGAAAAAAAGACCTGAGACAAGAATTGACAGCTGGGGAAGGTAGAGGAGAGAAAGGAAAGGAAAGAGGTGGTTTGATTAATGAAGGATTGATTGGGATTTGATTTGTTAAGAAAGACATCATCTTTTAATTGTTTAAGTTCAGTAAGTGAGAGTGAAGCGGATAGCAGATTGCAGTTCTTTAGTATTCACCTCTGGCCAAGTGTGGCCAATCCAACGTCCCTTCCATTTTCCGCAAATTCTTATTTCAGACGTTCAATTCAGTCTCAAATAAATAAGATGGGATTCTTTAACTATTTTATGGTAAAATATAATGATAATAGTCCGGCTTGGGTTACAATGACGGTAACTTGTTTTCCAAAAATAGTCATATTTGGCCGTAAAATGATTTCAAAATCTCATCTTATTCTTTCAAACCAAATTGACCCAACTGAGTCTGAAACAAGACCAACTCTTCATTTTCTTATCAAAAGCGAGTTCGAAGCCGTTATTTTAATACCTTATTTTAAATGTCATCGGGTTACCATAATAAGAACACAAATTCTCATAAGACGGATTATTTCTTTCTTAAGCTCAAAATGGGAAAAATGTCTCCCTTTTGTAATAAAAAAAAGTGATCATTTTATGAAAAAATGAAAAAAATGTGTTTTTGTTTTGTACAAATATTTCACGAAAAAATGTTGTACTTAGTGTTACAGTTAAAATTGTTATTCTAGCAACTTTTTATCAAAAAAATAAATAAATAATAACCGACTGAATATATACAAAAGCTGATGTGTTGACTCCTCATTAATCAGCCGTATATACACCGTGTAATTTGAAGAAGAATATAGTACAACTACATAATCCTCTACCCCACTCTTCACATGTTTGACTCTCAACTATTTGCAACTGCTTCCAACTATCCCACGTTTTACCCTAAATAACTGATCTCAATTCTCCATATCTCAGTTTATTGAAGTTATATAAATGACTGTATTGTTTCATTCTCAAAGTAACTCTCTCTCATCTCAGCATTTCATCAATTTACAAAATCCAGAATATGGCTAACCAAATTACTACAACGAAAATTTCCAAGTTGGCGAAGAACGTTCGTAATGTCGAGTTGGGTGTTCGTGTTGTATGCTTATGGAAACGAGAGAATCATATGAACAAGGGCGAGATTTATGGTATTGAAATGATCTTGGTTGATGCACAAGTTAGCCCATCTTTTCTATACTGTTTCTTTACATTGTAAATCATTTAATTTTACGGTTGTATGATATTACTAACGAATAAGAAAACTAAAATAATTAAATCGTATGCTGAACTGATACTATTTGTGACAGAGATAAATATGCTTGATTATGTTTTCCAACATTATTTGAAGTATTTTTCACCATCTGATTATTTCGTAATAAAGATAACGATAAAAATGTCTTACATAGAATTAAACAAAGAACAAACCACCCGTGTATGAGTGAAAAGTTTAGAGTAACTTTCAGGATGCAAGTAGCATTCATCATCAAGTTACACAACTATTAGGAAACAAATAGTAAAGGCTCTCAACCAATTAGAGGGGAACACTTTAGCATTTGCGTCAACAAATAGTTGCAAGTGAGCTATTTATAATTCGTCCATTACTGCTCTATATCAGTCGAGAAAGCATGTTGTAAAACAATTTATTCKCAAAGCATGTAAAGGCTCCTCATCCATTAATGGGGGAACGAGTTACAACTTAKTCTTTTCAAAATGTTGAACACACATTYCGACCAAGGCCCTCATATCATCAYTGGGCAGCATACTACAATTCTCATTTCACAAATCATTGAATTGGTTCCATCGACTTAATTACCARATAAACAAAAGCATTCCTSTTTRAAATGCACGATCAAATTGCRTCTATATATTGATCCTGCAAATCACACATGTTAGTARCARCTCTTAAGAAGTATATAAAACATCTAATTCTATATTGGATATTTCTGACATTTTTTCAACAATGTTTTCGGGGTGACACCATTCATGCAAGTATCAGCAAGTCCCTATTGTACAAATTCAAAAGCAAGATCACTGAAGGTCAAACTTATAGGCTGGGCAAGTTCACTATCTCATATAATGTTGGGTATATGGCTGCTACCAAAAATCCATAGAGAATTTGGTTTGAGTACTCTACTTTTGCCATTGAAACAAATGATGCAAACATTCCGAAGTATGGATTTCAGTTTTCAAGCTTTGCTGACATTATCCATGAAAATGTCAATCCTGATGCATACCTAGGTAAATATGTCCTTCATTTTACCGATATCAACATCCATATTGTTCTTATCCAAGTAAGTAATAATTGTTATAACATATATTGACATATGTGATATGAGTATTTGAGTGTTCACATCCCATTGCTATGTCGGAGAAAGGGAATAAGTGGACTCACATTGACCTACTTGACAAAGAGTACGTACAGTATTGACAGTTTTATTAAATTTACATGCATATGCTTTATATATGTTACTAACGCTAATTATATAAACGTCTGAATGCAGAAACAATAGGCTGCCACTTTATGTGTTCGAAGATTATGTCCCACAAGTTGTGAAGATCATTAATGATTATGCTGGTGCAAATGAAAGGCCAATACTAGCATTATAGTGTGTTGGTCAAGCAGAATGGAAGGGTAAGTTAAGAAATACATACTTATCAGGTTCATAAATCAGAGAACAGTGCAAAAGATGGCAAAATGAAATGGTTTACTATTTGATTTGTAAATATTTCAGGTGAAGTTTGTCTCACAAGCGCATTTGAAGCAACACGTATTCACGTGAACCCTGATATTCCACAACTGACTGAATGCAAAGGACTTTCCAAAACAAGTGGGTCAAATTCTGATAACTCACTTACTACCAATGCAAATAATGCGGAGCCTACGATTCGCCCAAGGCTGATATTCAAGACAATTTCTGAACTCAAGAACATTAACAAGGTAAGCAAAGTTTTCATCGAACTCCTTCACTAAGGTTGTCTCTATTATTTTTTTATTGATGGACAATTTATCAATAATAATAACCTCACATTTGCAGGTTGGAGTGTACAACACACTAGCTACGATTACTGAATTAGATGAAAACTTTAAATGGTACTATTATTCATGCAAATTCTGTTGTGGCAAAACAGCTATAGATGAGGACATCTTAGGGAGATGCACCAAAGATTACTGCAAGGGACATCGTGAACCAATGTCTAATGCAATTCCTAGGTGTTGTACCGTCTCAATCATATTAAATAACTATGTGATCTACATTATAGATAAGAATACTGACCTCTTTACTATCTCATAGGTTTCAAGTTAGGTACCACATTTCAGATGAGGAAAATAGCAGTAGTCAAGCTGAAGGTGATGAAGGGGAATGCTGCGAAGTTGTTGCTGTTTGAGACTCAACTGGAAGGCTGTCAAGGCTAAAGTCGTATCACCTTAATGAAAGTAAACCTAAATTATACTAACAAAATAGCTAGTGATAAGTCAGGGTCGAATCCACGAGGAGGCGGTGTAATCTATTTGCCGAGTTTAAGTCTGTCTTAAGGTAACAAGTTTCTTTGAAGGATTGATTGGATTATCTAAACTAATTTACAAGATAAATAAAAGACAAAATCAATGATATAAAAGAGTCTGGCGATCAAGTTCACTAGGTCAGTTATCCGGGGGTGTGATTTAACTAATTAACTG